>JAJOOD010000736.1:0-33649 GCA_029582525.1 Solanum tacnaense
AATCCAGATGACCAAATAGTCAAGGGACTATAGCATACGAAAATCGACAAAATTGGAGGTTTTCCTGCTCTGGGGCACATTTGACGTTTAAAATTGGAAGTTTTGGCCGTGAGGGTTAACTGGCTCTATAGATGAGGTCTTAACGGACGTCTACAAAAAATTTTGGCAAAAATTATATCGGAATTCCATATCATCAGAAAGTCCATGGACTATAACACACGAAAATGGGCAAAATTTGGAGTTTTCCTGCTCTAGGGTACATTTGAACTTTAAAATTGGACGTTTTGGCCGTGAGGGCTAACTGGATCCATAGATAACGACTTAACAGACGTCCACGAAAATTGTTGGCAAAAAATATGTCGGAATTACAGATCACCAAAATGTCCATGGACTATAGCACACGAATATCGACAAAATTGGGGGTTTTTCCTGCTCTGGGCACATTTAACCTTTAAAATGAGACGTTTTGGCCGTGAGGGCTAACTGGCTCCATGGCAAAGGTCTTAACGGACATCCATGAAAACTTTTGGCAAAAATGATGTCAGAATTCCAGTTCAACAAAAAGTACATAAATTATAGTACACGAAAATCGGCAAAATTTGGGGTATTCCTGCTCTGGGGCTCATTTAACCCTTAAAATCGGACGTTTTGGCCGTGAGGGCTAAATGGATGCATAGCTAAGGTCTTAACGAACGTCCACGAAAACTTTTGGCAAAAATTATGTCGGAATTCCAGATCACCAAAAATTCCAGAGACTATAGCACACGAAAATCTGCAAAATTAGGGGTTTTTCTGGTCTGGGGCACATTTGACCTTTAAAATGGGATGTTTTGGCCGTGAGGGCTAACTGTCTCCATAGATAAGGTCTTAACGGACGTCCACGAAAATTTTTGGCAAAATTTATGTCGGGATTCCAGATCACCAAAAACACCATAGACTATAGCACACGAAAATTGGCAAAATGTGGGGTTTACCT
Organism: Solanum tacnaense; assembly: GCA_029582525.1. Lineage (NCBI taxonomy): Eukaryota > Viridiplantae > Streptophyta > Magnoliopsida > Solanales > Solanaceae > Solanum > Solanum tacnaense. The sequence goes on from JAJOOD010000736.1 coordinate 977, forward strand.
GATCCGGGGAATATTTAACCTTCAAAATGGGATGTTTTGGCCGTGAGGGCTAACTTGCTCCATAGCTAGGGTGTTAACGGACGTCCACGAAAAATTTTGGCGAAAAATATGTTGAAATTACAGATCACCAAAAAGTCCACGGACTATAGCACACGAAAATCGGCAAAATTGTGGGTTTTCCTGCTCTGGGGTACATTTTACCTTTAAAATGGGACGTTTTGGCCGTGAGGGCTAACTGGCTTCAGAGTTAAGGTCTTAACGGACATCCAAGAAAAAAATTGGCAAAAATTATGTCGGAATTCTAGATCACCAAAAAGTCCCTGGACTATAGCACACGAAAATTAGCAAAATGAGGGGTTTACCTGATCCGGGGCACATTTGACCTTCAAATGGGACGTTGTGGCCGTGAGGTCTAACTGGCACCATAGCTAAGTTCTTAACGGACGTCTACGAAATATTTTGGAAAAAATTATGTGGGAACTCCAGATCACCAAAAAGTCAATGGACTATAGCAAAAGAAAATCGGCAAAATTGGGGGTTTACCTGCTCTGGGAACATTTGACCTTCAAAAAGTGATGTTTTGTCCGTGAGGGCTAATTGGCTCCATAGCTGAGGTCTTAAAATACGTACACTAAAACTTTTTGGAAAAATTAAGTCGGAATTCTAGATCATCAAAAAGTCCATGGACTGTGCACACGATAATCGGCAAAATGAGAGGTTTACCTGATCCGGGGCACATTTGCCCTTCAAAATAGGATGTTTTGGCCGTGAGGCTAACTGGCTCCATAGCTAATGTCTTAACGGACGTCCACGAATATTTTTGGCAAAAATTATGTCGGAAATCCAAATCACCAAAAAGTCAATGGACTATAACACACGAAATTCGGCTAAATTTGGGGTTTTCCTACTCTGGGCACATTTGACCTTTAAAATGGGACGTTTTGGCCGTGAGGGCTAACTGGCTCCATAGAAAAGGTCTTAACGGACGTCCACGAAAATTTTTTGGCAAAAATTATATCGGAATTCTAGATTATCAAAAATTCCATGTACTATAGATAAGGACTTAGCAGACGTCCACGAAAAATTTTGGCAAAAATTATTTCAGAATTACAGATCCCCAAAAAGTTCATGGCTTATAGCACACGAAAATCGGCAAAATTGGGGGTTTTCCTGCTCTGGGGCACATTTGATCTTTAAAATTGGACGTTTTGACCATGAGGGCTAACTGGCTCCATAGCTAGGGTTTTAACGGACGTCCACAAAATTTTTTGGCAAAAATGATGTGGGAATTCCAGTTCAACAAAAAGTCCATAAACTATAACACATGATAATCGGTAAAATTGGGGGTTTTCTTGCTCTGGGCACATTTGACTTTTAAAATGGGACGTTTTGGTCGTGATGACTAATTGGCTGCATAGCTAAGGTCTTAACGGACGTCCACGAAAAATTTTGGCACAAATTATGTCGGAATATCAGATCACCAAAATGTCCATGGACTAGCACACGAAAATCGACAAAATTAGGGGTTTTTCCTGCTCTGGGGCACATTTGACCTTTATAATGGGACGTTTCGGCCGTGAGGGCTTATTGGCTCCATAGCAAAGGTCTTAACGGACGTCCACAAATTTTTTTTGCATAAATTATGTCGAAATTGCATATCACCAAAAAGTGAATGGACTATAGCACACGAAAATTAGCAAAATGACGGGTTTACCTGATCCGGGGAACATTTGACCTTCAAATGGGACGTTTTGGCCGTGAGGTCTAACTGGCACCATAGCTAAGATCTTAACGGACGTCTACGAAATATTTTGGAAAAAATTATGTGGGAATTGCAGATCATCAAAAAGTCAATGGACTATAGCACACGAAAATCGGCAAAATTGGAGGTTTACATGCTCTGGGGCACATTTGACCTTCAAAAAGTGATGTTTTGTCCATGAGGGCTAATTGGCTCCATAGCTGAGGTCTTAACGAACGTACACGAAAACTTTTTGGAAAAATGAGGTCGGAATTTTAGATCACCAAAAAGTGCATGGACTATAGCACAAGATAATCGGCAAAATGGGGGGTTTACCTGATCGGTGGCAAATTTGACCTTTAAAATGGGACGTATTGGCCATGATGGCTAACTGGCTCCAAAGCTAAGGTCTTAACGGACATCCACAAAATTTTTTGGCACAAATGATGTCAGAATTGCAGTTCAACAAAAAGTCCATACACTATAGCACACGAAAATCGACAAAATTAGGGGTATTCCAGCTCTGGGGATCATTTAACCTTTAAAATGGGACGTTTTGGCCGTGAGGGCTAATTGGCTGCATAGCTAAGGTCTTAATGGACGTCCACGAAAAATTTTGGCAAAAATTATGTCGGAATATCAGTTCACCAAAATGTCCATGGACTATAGCACACGAAAATCGGCAAAATTGGGTGGTTTTCCTGCTCTGGAGCACATTTGACCTTTATAATGGGACATTTTGGCCGTGAGGGCTAACTGGCTCCATAGCAAAGGTCTTAACGGACGTCCACAAAAATTTTTGGCAAAAATTATGTCGGAATTCCAGATCACCAAAAAGTCCATTGAATGTAGCACGCGAAAATCGGCAAAATTGGGGGTTTTCCTGCTTCGGGGCACATTTGACCTTCAAAATGGGATGTTTTTGCCGTGAGGGCTAACTGGCTCCATACCTAAGCTCTTAACGATCGTGCTCGAAAACTTTTTGCAAAAATTATGTCGGAATTTTAGATCATCAAAAAGTCCATGTACTATAGCACACGAAAATAGGCAAAATTGGGGGTTTTCCTGCTCTAGACACATTTGACCTTTAAAATGGGACGTTTTGGCCGTGAGGGCTAACTGGCTACATATCTAGGGTCCAAACGGACGTTCACAAAAAATTTTGGCAAAAATTATTTCGGAATTCCAAATCATCACAAAGTCAATAGACTATAGCACACGAAAGTTAGTAAAATGGGGGGTTTACCTGATCCGGGAGAGATTTGACCCTCAAAATGGGATCTATTGGCCGTGAGGGCTAATTCGCTTCATAGCTACGGTCTTAATGGTCTTCCACAAAAAAAATTCCCAAAAATTATATCGGATTTCCAGATCACAAAAAAGTACATGGAATATAGCACACGAAAATTGGTAAAATTGGGGTTTTTCTTCTCTAGGGAACATTTGACCTTTAAAATGGGATGTTTTGGCCGTGAGGGATAACTGGCTCCATAGCTAAGGTCATAACGGACGTCGACGAAAACTTTTTGTAAAATTGAGGTCAGAATTCTAGATCACCAAAAAGTGCATGGACTATAGCATACGAAAATCGGCAAAATTGGGAGTTTTCCTGCTCTGGGAACATTTGACCTTTAAAATTGGACGTTTTGCCCGTGAGGGCTAACTGGCTCCAGAGTTAAGGTCTTAACGGACGTCCAAGAAAAAAATTGGCAAAAATTATGTCGAAATTCCAAATCACCAAAAAGTCCATGGACTACAGCACACGAAAATTAGCAAATTGAGGGGTTTACCTAATCCGAGGCACATTTGACCTTCAAATGGGACGGTTTGGCCGTGAGGTCTAACTGGCACCATAGCTAAGATCTTAACGGACGTCTACGAAATATTTTGGAAAAAATTATGTGGGAATTCCAGATCACCAAAAAGTCAATGGACTATAGCACATGAAAATTGGCAAAATTGGGGCTTTACCTACTCTGGGGCACATTTGATCTTCAAAAAGTGATGTTTTTACCATGAGGGTTAATTGGCTCCATAGCTGATGTCTTAACGGACGTACATGAAAAGTTTTTGCAAAAATGAGGTCTACATTCTAGATCATCAAAAAGTCCATGGACTATGCACACGATAATCGGCATAATGAGGGGTTTACCTGATCCAGGGCACATTAGACCTTCAAAATTGGATGTTTTTGGCCGTGAGGCTAACTGGCTCCATAGCTTATGTCTTAAGGGACGTCCACGAAAATTTTTGGCAAAAATGATGTCGGAATTCTAGTTCAACAAAAAGTCCATAAACTATATCACAAGAAAATCGGCAAAATTGGGGGTTTTCCTGCTCTGGGGATCATTTGACCTTTAAAATGGGACATTTTGGCCGTGAGGGCTAACTGGCTGCATAGCTAAGGTCTTAACGGACGTCCACGAAAATTTTTGGCAAAAATTATATCGGAATATCAAATCACCAAAATATCCATGGACTATAGCACACGATAATCGGCAAAATTGGCGTTTTTCCTGCTCAGGGGCATATTTGACTTTTATAATGGGACGTTTTGGCCGTGAGGGTTAACTGGCTCCAAAGCTATGGTCTTAATGGTCGTCCACAAAATAATTTCCCAAAAATTATGTCGGAATTTCAGATCACCAAAAAGTTCATTGACTATAGGACACGAAAATCGGCAAAATTTAAGATTTTCCTGCACTACGGCACATTTGACCTTTAAAATGGGATGTTTTAGTCGTGAGGGCTAAATTGCTCCATTGCTAAGGTCTTAACGGACGTCCACGAAAACTTTTGGCAAAAATTATGCCAGAATTTCAGATCACCAATAAGTCCATGCACTATAGCACACGATAATCGGAAAAATTGGGGGTTTGCCTGATCCGGGGGACATTTTACCTTCAAAATGGGATGTTTTGGACGTGAGGTCTAACTGGCTCCATACACAAGGTCTTAACAGACGTCCATGAAAATTTTTGGCAAAAATTATGTCGGAATCCAGATCACCAAAAAGTCCATTGAATATAGCACACGAAAATCAGCAAAATTGGGGCATTTCCTGATCTGGGGCAGATTTGACCTTTGAAATGGGACGTTTTGGTCGTGAGGGCTAATTGGCTCCATAGCTAACGCTATAACGGGCGTCCACGAAAAATTTTAGCAAAAATTATGTCGGAATTACACATCACCAAAAAGTTCATGGACTATAGCACACGAAAATCAGGAAAATTGAGAGTTTTCCTGCTCTGGGGCACATTTGATTTCTAAAATGGACGTTTTGGCCATGAGGGTTAACTGGATCCATAGCTAAGGTCTTAATGGTCGTCCACAAAAAAATTTCTCAAAAATTATGTCGAAATTTTAGATCACAAAAAAGTCCATAGCTTATAGCAAACGAAAATCGGCAAAATTGGGGGTTTACCTGATCCGGGGGACATTTGACCTTCAATATGGGATGTTTTGGACGTGAGGTCTAACTGACTCCATAGCAAGGGTCTTAACGGTCGTCCACGAAAATTTTTTGTAAAAAATATGTCGGAATTTCAGATCACCAAAAAGTCCATGGAATATATAGCACACGATAATCGGTAAAATTGGGGGTTTTCCTGCTCTGGGGCACATTTGACCTTTAAAATGGGAAGTTTTGGGCGTGAGGGCTAACTAGCTCCATATCAAAGGTATTATGTCAGAATTCCGGATCATCAAAAAGTCTTTGGAAAATAGCACACAAAAATCGGCAAAATTGGAGGTTTTCCTACTCTGGGGCACATTTGACCTTTAAAACGGGACGTTTTGGCCGTGAGGGCTAACTGGCGGTTTTAACAGACGTCCAAGAAAAAATTTGGTAAAAATTATGTCGGAATTACAGATCACCAAAAAGTCCATGGACTATATAGCACATGAAAATTAGCAAAATGAGGGGTTTACCTGATCCGGGGAACATTTGACCTTCAAAATGGGATATTTTGGCCGTTAGGGCTAACTGGCCCCATAGCTAAGGTCTTAAAGGACGACCACAAAATATTTTGGCAAAAATTATGTCGTAATTCCAGATCACCAAAAATTCCATGGTCTATAGAGCACGAAAATCGGCAAAATGGGGGTTTACCTGCTCTGTGGCACATTTGACCTTCAAAATGGGACGTTTTGGCCGTGAGGGCTAACTGGCTCCATACCTAAGGTCTTAACAGACGACCACAAAAACTTTTTGTAAAAATAAGGTCGGAATTCTAGATCCCCAAAAAGTCAATGGACTATAGCACACGAAAATCGGTAAAATGAGGGGTTTACCTGTTCCGCGGCAAATTTCAACTTCAAAATGGAATGTTTTTGCCGTGAGGGCTAACTGGCTCCATACCTAAGGTCTTAACAGACGTCCATAAAAACTTTTTGTAAAAATAAGGTCGGAATTCTAGATCACCAAAAATTCCATGGACTATAGCACACGAAAATCAGCAAAATTGGGGGTTTTCATGGTCTGCGGCACATTTAACCTTTAAAATGGGACGTTTTGGCCGTGAGGGCTAACTGGCTCCATAGCTAAGGTCTTAACGGACGTCTACGAAAAATGGTGGCAAAGATTATGTCGGACTTCCAGATGACCAAAAAGTCCATGGACTATAGGACACGAAAATCGGTAAAATTGGGGGTTTTCCTGGTCTGGGGCACATTTTACCTTTAAAACAGGAAGTTTTGGCCGTGAGGGCTAACTGGCTCCAAAGATAAGGTCTTAACGGACGTCCACGGAATTTTTTTGGAAAAATGAGGTCGGAATTCTAGATCATCAAAAAGTCAATGCACTATGCACACGATAATCGGCAAAATAAGAGGTTTACCTGATCCGAAGCACATTTGACCTTCAAAATGGGATGTTTTTGCCGTGAGGCTAACTGGCACCATAGCTAATGACTTAACAGACGTCCATGAAAATTTTTGGCAAAAATTATGTCGAAAATCCAGATCACCTAAAAGTCAATGGACTATAACAAACGAAATTCGGGAAAATTTAGGGTTTTCCTGCTCTGGGCACATTTGACCTTTAAAATGAGACGTTTTGGCCGTGAGGGCTAACTGGCTCCATGGCAAAGGTCTTAACGGACATCCACGAAAACTTTTGGCAAAAATGATGTCTGAATTCCAGTTCAACAAAAAGTACATAAACTATAGCACACGAAAATCGGCAAAATTTGGGGTATTCCTGCTCTGGGGCTCATTTAACCCTTCAAAATCGGACGTTTTGGCCGTGAGGGCTAAATGGCTGCATAGCTAAGGTCTTAACGGACGTCCACGAAAAATTTTGGCAAAAATTATGTCGCAATATAAGATCACAAAAATGTCCATGGACTATAGCACACGAAAATCGGCAAAATTGGGGGTTTTTCCTGCTCTGGGGCACATTTGACCTTTATAATGAGACATTTTGGCCGTGAGGGCTAACTGGCTCCATAGCAAAAGTCTTAACGGACGTCCAAGAAAATTTTTGGCAAAACTTATGTTAGAATTCCAGATAACCAAAAAGTCCATTAACTTTAGCATACGAAAATCGGCAAAATTGGAGGTTTGCCTGCTCCGGGGCACATTTGACCTTTAAAATGGGATGTTTTTGCCGTGAGGGCTAACTAGCTCCATAGCTAAGGTATTAACGGACGTCCACAAAATATTTTCGGAAAAATTATGCCAAAATTCGAGATCACCAAAAAGTCTGTGGACAATAGCACACGAAAATCAGCCAAATGAGGGGTTTACCTAATCCGGGGCACATTGAACCTTCAAAATGGGATGTTTTTGCCGTGAGGGCTAACTGGTTCCACACGAAAATTCGTGAAATGGGGGGTTTACCTGATCTGGGGGAGTTTTGACCTTCAAAATAGGATGTTTTGGCCGTGAGGTCTAATTCGCTCCATAGCTAAGGTCTTAAGGGTCGTCCACAAAAAAAATTACCAAAAATTATATCGGAAATCCAGATCACAAAAAAGTCCATCGAATATAGGACACGAAAATCGGCAAAATTGTGGATTTTCTTGCTCTAGGGCACATTTGACCTTTAAAATGCGTTGTTTTAGCCATGAGGGCTAACTGACTGCATAGCTAAGGTCTTAACGGACGTCCAAGAAAATTTTTGGCAAAAATTATGTTGGAATCCAGATCACCAAAAAGTCCATGTACTATAGCACACGATAATCGGAAAAATTGGGGGTTTACCTGATCCGGGGGATATTTAACCATCAAAATGGGATGTTTTGGACGTGAGGTCTAACTGTCTCCATAGCAAGGGTCTTAACAGTCGTCCAAGAAATTTTTTTGTAAAAATTATGTCGGAATTTCATATCACCAAAAAGTCCAGGACTATAGCACACGATAATCGGCAAAATTGGGGGTTTTCCTGTTCTGGGCACATTTGACCTTTATAATGGGACGTTTTGGCCGTGAGGGCTAGCTGGCTCCATAGAAAAGGTCTTCACGGACGTCCACGAAAATTTTGGCAAAAAATATGTCGGAATTACAAATCACCAAAAAGTCCATTGAAAATAGCACACGAAAATCGGCAAAATTGGGGGTTTTCCTGCTCTTGGGCACATTTGACCTTCAAAATGGGACGTTTTGGCCGTGAGGTCTAACTGACTCCATAGCTGAGGTCTTAACAGACGTCTACGGAAAATTTTTGCAAAAATTATGTCGGAATTCCAGATTACCAAAAATTCCATGGAGTATTGCTCACGAAAATTGGCAAAATTGGGTGTTTTCTTGGTCTGGGGCACATTTGACCTTTAAAATGGGACGTTTTGGACGTGAGGGCTAACTGGCTCCATAGCTAAGGTCTTAACGGACGTCTACGAAAAATGTTGGCAAAAATCAGCACCAAAAAGTCTATGGACTATAGCACACGAAAATCGGTAATTTGGGGGTTTACCCGCTCTAGGGCATATTTGACTTTCAAAATGAGACGTTTTGGCCGTGAGGACTAACTAGCTCTATAGATAAGGTCTTAACGGACGTCCACGAAAAATTTTGGCAAAAATTATTTCGGAATTGCAGATCACCAAAAAGTCCATGGACTATAACACACGAAAATTGGCAAAATTGGGGGTTTTCCTACTGTGGGGCACATTTGAACATTAAAATCGGACGTTTTGGCCATGAGGGATAACTGACTCCATAGATAATGTGTTAAAAGACGTCCACAAAAAATGTTAGCAAAAATTATGTCGGAATTACAGATCACCAAAAATTCCATGGACTATAGCACACGAAAATCGGTAAAATTGGGATTTTCCTGGGCTGGGGCACATTTGACCTTTAAAATGGGACGTTTTTGCCGTGAAGTCTAGCTAGGTCCATAGCTAAGGTCTTAACGGACGTCGACGAAAAATATTTGCAAAAATTATATCGAAATTCCAGATCAACAAAAATCCATTACTACAGCACACGAAAATCGACAAATTTGTGGGTTTTCCTACTCTGGGGCACATTTGACCATTAAAATGCGACGTTTTGGCCGTGAGGGATAACTGGCTGTATAGATGAGGTCTTAACAGACGTCCACGAAAATTTTTGGCAAAAATTATGTCGGAATTATAAATCACCAAAAAGTCCATGCACTATATCACACGAAAATCGGCAAAATTTGGGGTTTTTCTGCTCTGGGGCACATTTGACCTATAAAATGGACGTTTTGGCCGTGAGGGCTAACTAGCTCCATAGCAAAGGTCTTAACGAACGTCCACGAAAAATTTTCACAAAAATTATGTTTGAATCCAGATCACCAAAAAGTCAATGGACTATAGCACACGATTTTCGGAAAAATGGGGGGTTTACTTGATCCGAGGGACATTTGACCTTCAAAATGGGATATTTTGACCGTGAGGTCTTACTGGCTCCATAGCCAAGGGTCTTAACAGTCTTCCACGAAAATGTTTTGTAAAAATTATGTTGGAATTTCAGATCACCATAAAATCCATGGATTATAGCACACGATAATCAGCAAAATTAGGTGTTTTTCTGCTATGAAGTAGATTTGACATTTAAAATTAGACATTTTGTCTGTGAGGGGAAACTGGCTCCATAAATAAGGTCTTAACAGACGTCTACGAAAAATTTTGACAAAAATTATGTCGGAATTCCAGATCACCAAAATGTCAATGGACTATAGCATACGAAAATCGGCAAAATTGGGGGTTATCCTGCTCTGAGGCACATTTGACCTTCAAAATGAGATGTTTTTGTCGTGAGGGCTAACTGGCTCCATAGCTAAGGTCTTAACGGACGTCCACGAAAACATTTTGCAAAAATTAGGTCGGAATTTCAGATCACCAAAAAGTCAATGGACTATAGAATACAAAAATCGGCAAAATTTGGGGCTTTCCTGCTCTGGGCACATTTGACCTTTAAAATGGGATGTTTTGGCCGTGGGGGATAACTGGCTAATTAGATAAGGTCTTAACAGACTTCCACGAGAAATTTTGGCAAAAATTATGTCGGAATTACAAATCACCAAAAAGTTCATAGACTATAGTATACGAAAATCGGCAAAATTAGGGGTTTTCCTGCTCTGGGGCACATTTGACCTTTAAAACGGGACGTTTTATCCATGAGGGCTAACTGGCTCTATATCTAAGGTATTAATGGACGTCCACGAAAAGTTTTGGCAAAAATTAGGTCGTAATTCTAGATCACCAAAAAGTCTAAGGACAATAGCACACGAAAATCGGCAAAATAGGGGGTTTACCCGCTCTAGGGCATATTTGACTTTCAAAATGAAACGTTTTGGCCGTGAGGGCTAATTGGGTCCATAACAAAGGTCTTAACGGACGTGCACGAAAAATTTTGGCAAAAATTATTTCAGAATTTTATATCACCAAAAAGTCCATGAACTATAGCACATGATAATCGGAAAAATGGAGGGTTTACCTGATTCGCGGCAGATTTGACCTTCAAAATGGGATATTTTAGCCGTGACGGCTAATTTGCTTCATAGCTAAGGTCTTAACGGACGTCCACGAAAATATTTGGCAAAAATTATATTGGAATTCCAGATCATCAAAAAGTCCATGGACTATAGCACACGAAAATTGGCAAAATTGGGGGTTTTCCTGGTCTGGGGAACATTTGACCTTCAAAATGGGACGTTTTGGCCGTGAGGTCTAACTGGCTCCATAGCTAAGGTCTTAACGGACGTCTAGGAATTATTTTGGAAAAAATTATGTCGGAAATCCAGATCACCAAAAAGTCCATGGACTATAGCAACGAAAATCGGCAAAATTTGGTGTTTACCTGCTCTGGGCACATTTGACCTTCAAAAAGTGATGTTTTGCCCATGAGGGCTAATTGGCTCCATAGTTAAGGCTTTAACGGACGTACACGAAAACTTTTTGCAAAAATAAGGTCGGAATTCTAAATCTTCAAAAAGTCCTTGGACTATAGAACACGATAATCGGCAAAATGGGAGGTTTACCTGATCCGGGGCACATTTGACCTTCAAAATGGGATGTTTTAACCGTGAGGGCTAACTGGCTCCATAGTTAAAGTCTTAATAGACGTCCACGAAAATATTTGGCAAAAATTATGTCGGAAATCCAGATCACCAAAAAGTACAGGGACTATAGCACACGAAAATCAGCAAAATTGGGAGTTTTCCAGCTCTGGGCATATTTAACCTTCAAAATGGGATGTTTTTGCCGTGAGGGCTAACTAGCTCCATAGCTAAGGTCTTAACGGACGTCCAGGAAAACTTTCTGCAAAAATTAGGTCGGAATTCTAGATCACCAAAAAGTCCATGGACTATAGCACACAAAAATCGGCAAAATTGGGGGTTTACCTGCTCTGGGTATATTTGACCTTCAAAATGAGACGTTTTGGCTGTGAGGCTAACTGGGTCCTTAGCTAAGGTCTTAACGGACTTCCACGAAAAATTTTAGCAAAAATTATGTCGGAATTCCAGATCACCAAAAGGTCCATGGACTATAGCACACGAAAATCGGCAAAATAGTGGGTTTTCCTGCTCTGGGCACATTTGAACTTTAAAATGGGACGTTTTGGCCGTGAGGGATAACTGGCTGCATAGATAAGGTCTTAGCAAACGTCCACGAAAAACTTTGGCATAAATTATGTCGGAATAACAGATCACCAAAAATTCCATGGACTATAGCACACGAAAATCGGCAAAATTTGGGGTTTTCCTGCTCTGGGGCACATTTAACATTTAAAATGGTACATTTTGGCCGTGAGAACTAACTGGCTCCATAGTAAAGGTCTTAAGCGACGTCCACCAAAAATTTTGGAAAAAATTATGTCGGAATTGCTGATCATCCAAATGTCCATGGACTATAGCACACGAAAATGGGCAAAATTTGGGGTTTTCCTGCTCTAGGGCACATTTAACCTTTAAAATGAGACGTTTTGGACGTGAGGCTAACTGACTTCATAGATATGGTCTTAACAGAAGTCCACGAAAATTTTTGGCAAAAATTATGTCGGAATTACAGATCACCAAAAAGTTCATGGACTATAGCACAGAAAATCGATAAAACTGGGCATTTTTTTTGCTCTGGTGCACATTTGACCTTTAAAACATGACGTTTTGACCATGAGGGATACTGGCTCCATATCTAAGGTCTTAATGGACGTCCACGAAAAATTTTGGCAAAAATTATGTCGGAATTACAGATCACCAAAAAGTCTTTTGACTATAGCACACGAAAATCGGCAAAATTGGGGGTTTTCCTGCTCCGGTGCACATTTGACCTTCAAAATGGGATGTGTTTGCCGTTAGGGCTAACTGGCTCTATACCTAAGGTCTTAACGGACGTCCACGAAAACTTTTTGCAAAAATTATGTCGGAATTTTAGATCACCATAAAGTCCATGGACTATAGCACACGAAAATCGGCAAAATTGGGGGTTTTCCTGCTCTGGACACATTTGACCTTTAAAATGGGACGTTTTGGCCGTGAGGGCTAACTGGTTCCATATCTAGGGTCTAAACGGACGTTCACAAAATATTTTGGCAACAATTATTTCGGAATTCCAAATCATCACAAAGTCAATAGACTATAACACACGAAAATTAGTAAAATGGGGGGTTTACCTGATCCGGGGGAGATTTGACCCTCAAAATGGGATGTATTGGCCGTGAGGGCTAATTCGCTTCATAGCTAAGGTCTTAATGGTCGTCCACAAATAAAATTCCCAAAAATTATATCGGAATTTCAGATCACAAAAAAGTACATGGAATATAGCACACGAAAATCGGTAAAATTGGGGTTTTCCTTCTCTAGGGAACATTTGACCTTTAAAATGGAATGTTTTGGCCGTGAGGGATAACTGGCTCCATAGCTAAGGTCATAACGGACGTCGACGAAAACTTTTTGCAAAAATTATGTCGGAATTTTAGATCACCATAAAGTCCATGGACTATAGCACACGAAAATCGGTAAAATTAGGGGTTTTCCTGCTCTGGACACATTTGACCTTTAAAATGGGACGTTTTGGCCGTGAGGGCTAACTGGCTCCATATCTAGGGTCTAAACGGACGTGCATAAAAAATTTTGGCAAAAATTATTTCAGAAATCCAGATCATAACAAAGTCAATGGACTATAGCACACGAAAATTAGTAAAATCGGGGGTTTACCTGATCCGGGGGAGATTTGACCCTCAAAATGGGATATATTGGCCGTGAGGGCTAATTCGCTCCATAGCTAAGGTCTTAATGGTCGTCCATAAAAAAAATTGCCAAAAATTATATCAGATTTCCAGATCACAAAAAAGCACATGGAATATAGCACACGAAAATCGGCAAAATTGTGGATTTTCCTGCTCTATGGCACATTTGACCTTTAAAATTGGACGTTTTAGCCGTGAGGGATAACTGGCTCCATAGCAAAGGTCTTAACGGACGTCCATGAAAATTTTTGGCAAAAATTATGTCAGAATCCAGATCACCAAAGAGTCCATCGAATATAGCACACGAAAATCGGCAAAATTGGGGGTTTTCCTGCTCCGGTGCACATTTGACCTTCAAAATGGGATGTTTTTGCCGTTAGGGATAACTGGCTCCATACCTAAGGTCTTAACGGACGTCCACAAAAACTATTTGCAAAAACTATGTCGGAATTTTAGATCACCATAAAGTCCATGGACTATAGCACACGAAAATCGGCAAAATTGGGGGTTTTCCTGCTCTGGACACATTTGACCTTTAAAATGGGACGTTTTGGCCGTGAGGGCTAACTGGCTCCATATCTAGGGTCTAAACGGACGTGCACAAAAATTTTTAGCAAAAATTATTTCGGAAATCCAGATCATAACAAAGTCAATGGACTATAGCACACGAAAATTAGTAAAATGGGGGGTTTACCTGATCCGTGGGAGATTTGACCCTCAAAATGAGATATATTGGCCGTGAGGGCTAATTCGCTCCATAGCTAAGGTCTTAATGGTCGTCCACAAAAAAAATTCCCAAAAATTATATCGGATTTCCAGATCACAAAAAAGTACATGGAATATAGCACACGAAAATCGGCAAAATTGTGGATTTTCCTGCTCTATGGCACATTTGACCTTTAAAATTGGACGTTTTAGCCGTGTGGGATAACTGGCTCCATAGCAAAGGTCTTAACGGACGTCCACGAAAATTTTTGGCAAAAATTATGTCGGAATCCAGATCACTAAAGAGTCCATCGAATATAGCACACGAAAATCGGCAAAATTGGGGGTTTTCCTGCTCCGGTGCACATTTGACCTTCAAAATGGGATGTTTTTGCCGTTAGGGATAACTGGCTCCATACCTAAGGTCTTAACGGACGTCCACAAAAACTATTTGCAAAAACTATGTCGGAATTTTAGATCACCATAAAGTCCATTGACTATAGCACACGAAAATCGGCAAAATTGGGGGTTTTCCTGCTCTGGACACATTTGACCTTTAAAATGGGACGTTTTGGCCGTGAGGGCTAACTGGCTCCATATCTAGGGTCTAAACGGACGTGCACAAAAAATTTTGGCAAAAATTATTTCGGAAATCCAGATCATAACAAAGTCAATGGACTATAGCACACGAATATTAGTAAAATGGGGGGTTTACCTGATCCGGGGGAGATTTGACCCTCAAAATGGGATATATTGGCCGTGAGGGCTAATTCGCTCCATAGCTAAGGTCTTAATGGTCGTCCACAAAAAAAATTCCCAAAAATTATATCGGATTTCCAGATCACAAAAAAGTACATGGAATATAGCACACGAAAATCGGCAAAATTGTGGATTTTCCTGCTCTATGGCACATTTGACCTTTGAATTGGACGTTTTAGCCGTGAGGGATAACTAGCTCCATTGCTAAGGTCTTAACGGATGTCCACGAAAACTTTTGGCAAAAATTATGTCAGAATCCAGATCACCAAAAATTCCAGAGACTATAACACACGAAAATCGGCAAAATTGGGGTTTTCCTTCTTTAGGGAACATTTGACCTTTAAAATGGGATGTTTTGGCCGTGAGGGATAACTGGCTCCATAGCTAAGGTCATAACGGACGTCGACGAAAACATTTTGCAAAATTGAGGTCGGAATTCTAGATCACCAAAAAGTGCATGGACTATAGCACACGAAAATCGGTAAAATTGGGAGTTTTCCTGCTCTGGGCACATTTGACCTTTAAAATTGGACGTTTTCCCCGTGAGGGCTAACTGGCTCCAGAGTTAAGGTCTTAACGGACGTCTAAGAAAAAAATTGGCAAAAATTATGTCGGAATTACAGATCACCAAAAAGTCCATTGACTATAGCACACGAAAATGGGCAAAATGGGGGTTTACCTCCTCTGTGGTACATTTGACATTCAAAATGGGACGTTTTGGCCGTGAGGGCTAACTGGCTCCACACCTAAGGTCTTAACAGACGTCCACAAAACCTTTTGCAAAAATAAGGTCGGAAATCTAGATCACCAAAAAGTCAATGGACTATAGCACACGCAAATTGGCAAAATGGGGGGTTTACCTGATACGGGGAACATTTAACCTTCAAAATGGAATGTTTTTGCCATGAGGGATAACTGGCTCCATAGCTAAGGTCTTAACGGACGTCCACGAAAACTTTTTGCAAAAATTAGGTCGGAATTCAAGATCACCAAAAAGTCCATGGATTATAGCACACGAAAATTGGCAAAATTTGGGGTTTTCCTGGTCTGGGCACACTTGACCTTTAAAATGGGACGTTTTGGCCGTGAGGGCTAACTGGCTCCATAGCTAAGGTCTTAACAGACGTCTACAAAAAATGGTGGCAAAAATTATGTCGAAATTACATATCACCAAAAAGTCCATGGACTATAGCACACGAAAATCGGCAAAATTGGGGGTTTTCCTGGTCTGGGCACATTTGACCTTTAAAATGAGACGTTATGGCCGTGAGGGCTAACTGGCTCCATAGCTAAGGTCTTAACAAACGTCTACGAAAAAGTTTGGCAAAAATTATGTCGGAATCCAGATGACCAAAAAAGTCAAGGGACTATAGCATACGAAAATCGGCAAATTTGGGGGTTTTCCTGCTCTGGGGACATTTGACCTTTAAAATTGGAAGTTTTAGCCGTGAGGGCTAACTGGCTCCATAGATAAGGTCTTAACAGACGTCCACGAAAAATTGTGGCAAAAATTATGTCGGAACTACAGATCACCAAAAAGTTCATAGACTATAGCACACGAAAATCGCCAAAATTTGTTGTTTACCTTTTCTGGGGTACATTTGACCTTTATAATGGGATGTTTTGGCCGTGACGGCCAACTTTCTCCCTAGGAAAGGTATTAACAGGCGTACACGAAATATTTTGGCAAAAATTATATCGGAATCCAGATCATCAAAAAGTGCATTGACTATAGCACACTAAAATAGGCAAAATTGGGGGTTTTCCTGCTCTGGGGCACATTTGACCTTTATAATGGGACGTTTTAGTCGAGAGGGTTAACTGGGTCCATAGATAATGACTTAACAAACGTCCACGAAAAATTTTGGCAAAAATTCTGTCGGAATTACGGATTGCCAAAAAGTTCATGGACTATAACACACGAAAATCGGCAAAATTGGGGGTTTTCCTGCTCTGGGGGACATTTGACCTTTAAAATGGGACATTTTGGCCATGAAGGCTAACTGGCTCCATAGCTAAGGTCTTAACGGATATCCACAAAAAATTTTGGCAAAAATGATGTCAGAATTCCAGTTCAACAAACAGTCCATAAACTATAGCACACGAAAATCGGCAAAATTAGGGGTATTCCTACTCTGGGGTTCATTTAACCTTTAAAATGGGACGTTTTGGCCGTGAGGGCTAACTGGCTGCATAGCTAAGGTCTTAACAGATGTCCACGAAAAATTTGGCAAAAATTATGTCGGAATTACAGATCACCAAAAAGTCCATGGACTATAGAGCATGAGAATCGGTAAAATTGGGGGTTTTCCTGGTCTGGGGCACATTTGACCTTTAAAATGGGATGTTTTGGCCGTTAGGGCTAACTGGCTCCATAGATAACGTCCTAACAGACGTCCACGAAAAATTTTGGCAAAAATTATGTTGAAATCCAGATCACCAAAAAGTTTATGGACTATAGCACATGATAATCAGAAAAATTGGGGGTTAACCTGATCCGGGGCACATTTGACCTTCAAAATGAAATGTTTTGGCCGTGAAGGATAACTTACTCTATAGCTAAGGTCTTAACGGTCGTGTACGAAAAATTTTGGCAAAAATTATGTCGGAAATCCAGATCATCAAAAAGTCCATTGAATATAGCACACGAAAATCGGCAAAATGGGGGGGTTTAGCTTATCCGAGGCACATTTAACTTTCAAAATGGGATGTTTTCGCTGTAAGGGTTAACTGGCTCCATAGCTAAGGTCTTAACGGACGTTCACGGAAACTTTTTGCTAAATTTAGGTCGGAATTCTAGATCACCAAAAAGACCATGGACTACAGCACATGATAATCAGCAAAATGGGGGGTTTACCTAATCCGTGGCAAATTTGACCTTCAAAATGAGATGTTTTGGCCTTGAGGGCTAACTTGCTCCATAGAAAAGGTCTTAACGATCATCCACGAAAAATTTTGGCAAAATTTATGTCGGAAATCCAGATCATCAAAAAGTCCATAGACTGTAGCACACGAAATTCGGCAAAATTGCGTGTTTTCCTGCTATGGGGCACATTTGACCTTCAAAATGGGACGTTTTGGCCGTGAGGGCTAATTGGTTCCATAGCTAAGGTCTTAACAGATGTCCACGAAATTTTTTGCAAGAGTGAGGTCGGAATTCAAATCAGCAAAAAGTCCATGGACTATAGCACATTATAATAGGCAATATGGAGGGTTTACCTGATCCGGCGAAGATTTGACATTCAAAATAGGATGTTTTGGCCGTGACGGTTAACTGACTCCATAGCTAGGGTCTTAACGAACGTCCACGAAAAATTTTGGCGAAAAATATGTCGGAATTTTAGATCACCAAAAAGTCCATGGACTATAGCACACGAAAATCGGCAAAATTTGGGGTTTTCCTGCTCTGGGGCATATTTGGCCTTTAAAATAGGACGTTTTAGCCGCGAGGGCTAACTAGCTCCATAGATAAGGTCTTAACGGACGTCCAAGAAAAAATTTGGCAAAAATTATGTCGGAATTCTAGATCACCAAAAAGTCCATGGACTATAGCACACGAAAATTAGCAAAATGAGGGGTTTACCTGATCCGGGGCACATTTGACCTTCAAAATGGGATGTTTTAGCCGTGAGGGCTAACTGGTTTAATAGCTAAGGTCTTAACGGACGTCCACGAAATATTTTGGCAAAAATTATATCGGAATCCAGATCACCAAAAAGTTAATGGACTATAGCACAAGAAAATATGCAAAATGGGGCGTTTACCTGATCCGAGGCACATTTTACCTTCAAAATGGGATATTTTTGCCGTGAGGGATAACTGGATCCATAGCTAAGGTCTTCACGGACGTCCAAGAAATATTTTGGCAAAAATTATGTCAGAATTCCAGATCACCAAAAAGTCTTTGGACAATAGCCCACAAAAATCAGCAAAATGGGGGGTTTACCTAATCCGAGGAACATTTAACCTTCAAAATAGGATGTTTTTGCCGTGAGGGCTAACTGGCTCCACAACTAAGGTCTTAACAGACTTCCACGAAAACTTTTTGCAAAAATTAGGTTGGAATTCTAGATCACCAAAAAGTCAATGGGTTTATAGCACACGAAAATAGGCAAAATTGGGATTTTCCTGGTCTAGGGCACATTTGACCATTAAAATAGGACGTTTTGGCCGTGAGGGCTAACTGGCTCCATAGCTAAGGTTTTAACAGAAGTCCACGAAAAATTTATGCAAAAATTTTATCGGAATTCCATATCACGAAAAAGTCCATTGACTATAGCACACGAAAATCGGCAAAATTGGAGGTTTTCCAACTCTGGGGCACATTTGACCTTTAAAATGGGACGTTTTGGCCGTGAGGGCTAACTGACTCCATAATTAAGGTCTTAACGGACGTCCAAGAAAAAATTTGGCAAAAATTATGTCGGAATTACAGATCATCAGAAAGTCGATGGACTATATAGCACATGACAATAACCAAAATGAGGGGTTTATCTGATCCGGGGAACATTTGACCTTCAAAATGGGATGTTTTGGCCGTGAGGGCTAACTGGCTCCACAGCTAAGGTCTTAACGGACGACCACGAAATATTTTGGCAAAAATTATGTAGGAATTCCAAATTACCAAACAGTCCATGGATTATAGAACACGAAAATCAGCAAAATGGGGGTTTATCTGCTTTGTGGTACATTTGACCTTCAAAATGGGACGTTTTGGCCGTGAGGGCTAACTGGCTCCATACCTAAGGTCTTAAAAGACGTCCACAAAATGTTTTAGCAAAAATAAGGTCGGCATTGTAGATCCCCAAAAAGTAAATGGACTATAGCACACGAAAATTGGCAAAATGGGCGGTTTACCTGATCCGGGGAACATTTAACCTTCAAAATGGAATGTTTTTGCCGTGAGGGCTAACTGGCTCCATAGCTAAGGTCTTAACAGACGTCCACGAAAATTTATTGCAAAAATTACGTCAGAATTCTAGATCATCTAAAAGTCCATAGACTATAGCATACGAAAATCGGCAAAATTGGGGGTTTTCCTGGTCTGGGGCACATTTGACCTTTAAAATGGGACGTTTTGGCCGTGAGGGCTAACTGGCTCCATAGCTAAGGTCTTAACGGACGTCCACGAAAAATGGTGGCAAACATTATGTAGGAATTCCAGATGAACAAAAATTCCATGGACTATAGCACACGAAAATCGGAAAAATTGGGGGTTTTCCTGGTCTGGGGGACATTTGACCTTTAAATGGGATGTTTTGGCCATGAGGGCTAACTAGGTGCATAGCTATGGTCTTAACGGACGTCTACGAAAAATTTTGGCAAAAATTATGTCGGAATCTAGATGACCAAAAAGTCAAGGGACTATAGCATAAGAAAATCGGCAAAATTGGGGGTTTTCCTGCTCTGGGGCACGTTTGACCTTTAAAATTGGAAGTTTTGGCCGTGAGTGCTAACTGGTTCCACAGGTAAGGTTTTAAAGGATGTACACGAAAAATTTTGGCAAAAATTATATCGTAATTCTAGATCATCAAAAAGTCCATGGACTATAGCACACGAAAATGGGCAAAATTTGGGGTTTTCCTGCTCTGGGGTAAATTTGAACTTTAAAATGGGACGTTTTGGCTATGAGGGCTAACTGGCTCCATAGATAAGGACTTAACAGACGTCCATGAAAATTTTTGGCAAAAATTATGTAGGAACTACAGATCACCAAAAAGTCGATGGACTATAACACACGAAAATTGGCAAAATTTGTGATTTTCCTTTTCTGGGGCAAAATTGACCTTTAAAATGGGACGTTTTGGCCGTGACGGCTAACTGTCTCCATAGGAAAGGTTTTAACGGACTTCAACGAAATTTTTTGGCAATAATTATATCAGAATTCCAGATCATCAAAAAGTGCATTGACTATATAGCACACGAAAATCAGGAAAATTCGGGGTTTTCCTGCTCTCATGCACATTTGACCTTTATAATGGGACGTTTTGGTCGTGAGGGCTAACTGGGTCCATAGATAAGGACTTAACAGACATCAACGAAAAATTTTAGCGAAAATTTTGTCGGAATTACGGATCACCAAAAAGTTCATGACATATAGCACACGAAAATCGGCAAAATTGGGGGTTTTCCTGCTCTGGTGGACATTTGACCTTTAAAATGGGATGTTTTGGCCATGAGGGCTAACTGGCTCCACAGCTAAGGTCTTAACGGACATCCACGAAAATTTTTGGCAAAAATGATGTTAGAATTCCAGTTCAACAAAAAGTCCATAAACTATTGCATACGAAAATCGGCAAAATTGGGGGTATTCCTGCTCTGGGGCTCATTTAACCTTTAAAATGAGACGTTTTGGCCGTTAGGGATAACTGGCTGCATAACTAAGGTCTTAACGGATGCCCACGAAAAATTTTGGCAAAAATTATATCGGAATATAAGATCACCAAAATGTCCATGGACTATAGCACACGAAAATCGGCAAAATTGGGGGTTTTTCCAGCTCTGGGCACATTTGACCTTTATAATTGGACGTTTTGGCCATAAAGGCTAACTGGCTCCATAGCAAAGGTCTTAACAGACGTCCACGAAAATTTTTGGCAAAAATTATGTCGAAATTCCAGATCACCAACAAGTCCATTGACTATAGCACACGAAAATTGGCAAAATTAGGGATTTTTCTGCTCTGGGGCACATTTGACCTTCAAAATGGGATGTTTTTGCCGTGAGGGCTAACTGGCGCCATAGCTAAGGTCTTAACGAACGTCCACGAAAACTTTTTGCAAAGAGTATGTCGGAATTTTAAATCACCAAAAAGTCTATGGACTATAGCACACGAAAATCGGCAAAATTGGGGATTTTCCTGCTCTGGACACATTTGACCTTTAAAATGGGAAGTTTTGGCCGTGAGAGCTAACTGGCTCCATAGCTAGGGTCTTAACGGACGTTCACAAAAAATTTTGGCAAAGATTATTTCAGAATTCTAGATCATCACAAAGTCCATGGACTATAGCACGCGAAAATCGGCAAAGTTGGGTGTTTTCCTGCTCTGGGGCAGATTTGACCTTCAAAATAGGACGTTTTGGCCGTGAGGTCTAACTGGCTCGATAGCTAAGGTCTTAACGAACGTCTTCGAAATATTTTGGAAAAATTTAAGTCGAAATTCCAGATCACCAAAAAGTCCATTGGCTATAGCAAACGAAAATCGGCAAAATTGGGGGTTTACCTGCTCTGAGGCACATTTGAGCTTCAAAAAGTGATGTTTTGGCCATGAGGGCTAATTGGCTCCATAACAAAGGTCTTAACGGACTTACACGAAAACATTTTGTAAAAATGAGGTCGGAATTCTAGATCATCAAAAAGTCCATGGACTATGCACACGATAATTGGCAAAATGGAGGGTTTACCTGATCCGGGGCAGATTTGACCTTCAAAATGGGACGTTTTGGCTGTGAGGGCTAACTTGCTCCATAGCTAAGGTCTTAACGGATGTCCACGAAAATTTTTGGCAAAAATTATGTCGGAATTCCAGATCACCAAAAAGTCCATGGATTATAGCACACGAAAATCGGCAAAATTGGGGGTTTTCCTGCTCTGGGGAACATTCGACCTTCAAAATGGGACGTTTTGGCCGTGAGGTCTAACTGGCTCTATAGCTAAGGTCTTAACGGATGTCTACGAAACATTTTGTTAAAAATTATGTCGGAATTACAGTTCACCAAAAAGTCCATGGACTATAGCACACGAAAATCGGCAAAATTGGGGCTTTACCTGCTCTGGGGCACATTTGACCTTCAAAAAGTGATGTTTTGGCCATAAGGGCTAATTGGCTCCATAGCAAAGGTCTTAACGGACGTATACGAAAACTTTTTGCAAAAATGAGGTCGGAATTGTAGATCATCAAAAAGTCCACGGACTATGCTCACGATAATCGGCGAAATGGGGGGTTTACCTGATCCGGGGCACATTTGACCTTCCAAATGGGATGTTTTATCCGTGAGCGCTAACTAGCTCCATAGCTAATGTCTTAGCGGACGTGCATTAAAATTTTTGGCAAAAATTATGTCGGGAATCCAGATCACCAAAAAGTCCAGGGACTATAGCACACGAAAAAGGGGAAAATTGGGGTTTTCCTGCTCTGGGGAACATTTAACCGTTAAAATGGGATGTTTTGGCCGTGAGGTCTAACTGACTCCATAGCTAAGGTCATAACGGATTTCCACGAAAACTTTTTCACAAATGAGGTCGGAATTTTAGATCACCAAAAAGTGCAGAGACTATAGCACACGATAATCAGCAAAATGGGGGGTTTACCTGAACCGAGAAACATTTGACCTTTAAAATGGGACGTTTTAGCCGTGAGGGCTAACTCTCTCCATAGATAAGGTCTTAACAGACGTCCAAGAAAACTTTTGGCAAAAAATTATGTAGGAATCCAGATCACCAAAAAGTCTATGGATTATTGCACACGATAATCATTAAAATGGGGGGTTTACCTGATCCGGGGGTCATTTGACATTCAAAATGGGATGTTTTGGCCGTGAGGTATAACTGGCTCCATAGGAAGGGTCTTAACACTCGTCCACGAAAATTATTTGTAAAAATTATGTCGGAATTTCAGATCACCAAAAAGTCCATGGACTATAGCACACGATAATGGGCAAAATTGGGGGTTTTCCTGCTCTGAGGCACATTTGACCATTAAAATGGAACGTTTTGGGCGTGAGGCGAAATTGGCTCCATAAATAGGGTCTTAACAA
This sequence comes from Solanum tacnaense, assembly GCA_029582525.1. Lineage (NCBI taxonomy): Eukaryota > Viridiplantae > Streptophyta > Magnoliopsida > Solanales > Solanaceae > Solanum > Solanum tacnaense. Next base: position 24,599 of record JAJOOD010000736.1, read on the forward strand.
ACGTCTACGAAAAATTTTGGCAAAAATTATGTCGGAATCCAGATAACCAAAAAGTCAAGGGACTATAGCACACGAAAATCGACAAAATTGGGGATTTTCATGCTCTAGGGAACATTTGACCATTAAAATTGGAAGTTTTGGCCGTGAGGGCTAACTAGCTCTATAGATAAGGTCTTAACGGACGTCCACGAAAAATTTTGGCAAAAATTATTTCGGAATTGCAGATCACCAAAAAGTTCATAGACTATAACACACGAAAATTGGCAAAATTGGGGGTTTTCCTACTGTGGGGCACATTTGACCATTAGAATTGGACGTTTTGGCCGTGAGGGATAACTGGCTCCATAGATAAGGTCTTAAAAGACGTCAACCAAAAATGTTAGCAAAAATTATGTCGGAATTACACATCACCAAAACGTCCATGGACTATAGCATACGAAAATCGGCAAAATTTGTGGTTTTTCTTTTCTGGAGCACATTTGACCTTTAAAATGGGACGTTTTGGTCGTGAGGGCTAACTGGGTCCATAGTTAAGGTCTTAACGGACGTCCACGAAAATTTTTAGCAAAAATTATGTCGGAATTCCAGATCACCAGAAGATCCATGGACTATATAGCATACGAAAATCTGCAAAATTGGGGGTTTTCCTGCTCTAAGGCACATTTGACCTTTAAAATGGGACGTTTTGGCCGTGAGGGCTAACTGGCTCAATAGATAAGGAATTAACAGACGTCCACAAAAATTTTTGTCAAAAATTATGTCGGAATTACGGATTACCAAAAAGTTCTTGGACTGTAGCTCACGAAAATAGGTAAAATTAGGGGTTTTCCTGCTCTGGGGGACATTTGACCTTTAAAATGGGACGTTTTGCCATGAGGGCTAACTGGCTCCATAGCTAAGGTCTTAAGGGACATCCACGAAAAATTTTGGCAAAAATAATGTCGGAATTCTAGTTCAACAAAAAGACCATAAACTATAGCACACAAAAATCGGCAAAATCGGGGGTTTTTTCCTGCTATGGGGTACATTTGACCTTTAAAATGGGACGTTTTGACTGTGAGGGCAAACTGGCTGCATAGCGAAGGTCTTAACGGACGTCCACGAAAATTTTGGCAAAACTTATGTCGGAATATCAGATCACCAAAATGTCCATGTACTGTAGCACACGAAAATTGGCACCAAAAACACCATAGACTATAGCACATGAAAATTGGCAAAATGTGGGGTTTACCTGATCCGGGGAACATTTGCCCTTCAAAATGGGATGTTTTGGCTGTGAGGGCTAACTTGCTCCATAGCTAAGGTATTAACGGACATCCACGGAAAATTTTGGCGAAAAATATGTTGGAATACCAGATCAGCAAAAAGTCCATGGACTATTATAGCACACGAAAATAGGCAAAATAGGGGGTTTTCCTGCTCTGGGGCACATTTGAACTTTAAAATGGGACGTTTTGGCCGTGAGGGCTAACTGGCTCCAGAGTTAAGGTCTTAACGGACGTCCAAGAAAAAAATTGGCAAAAATTATATCGGAATTTCAGATCACCAAAAAGTCCATGGACTACAGCACACGAAAATTAGCAAAATGAGTGGTTTACCTGATCCGGGGGACATTTGACCTTCAAATAAGACGTTTTGGCCGTGAGGTCTAACTGGCACCATAGCTAAGATCTTAATGGACGTCTACGAAATATTTTGGAAAAAATTATGTGAGAATTCCAGATCACCAAAAAGTCAATGGACTATAGCACACGAAAATCGGCAAAATTGGGGCTTTACCTGCTCTGGTGCACATTTGACCTTCAAAAAGTGATGTTTTTGCCATGAGGGTTAATTGGCTCCATAGCTGAGGTCTTAACGGACGTACATGAAAACTTTTTACAAAAATGAGGTCAAAATTCTAGATCATCAAAAAGTCCATGGACTATGAACACGATAATCGGCAAAATGAGGGGTTTACCTGATTCGGGGCACATTAGACCTTCAAAATTGGATGTTTTGGCCGTGAGGCTAACTGGCTCCATAGCTAATGTCTTAAGGGACGTCCACGAAAATTTTTGGCATAAATTATGTCGAAAATCTAGATCACCAAAAAGTCAATGTACTATAACACACGAAATTCGGTAAAATTTGGGGTTTTCCTACTATGGGGCACATTTGACCTTCAAAATGGGACGTTTTGGCCATGAGGGCTAATTGGCTCCATAGATAAGGTCTTAACGGACGTCCACAAAATTTTTTTCTAAAATGAGGTCGTAATTCTAGATCACCAAAAAGTCCATGGACTATAGCACATGATAATCGGCAATATGGAGGGTTTACCTGATCCGGGGCAGATTTGACCTTCAAAATTGGATGTTTTGGCTGTGAGGGCTAACTGGATCCATAGCTAGGGTCTTAACGAAGGTCCACGAAAAATTTTGGCGAAAAATATTTCGGAATTTCAGATCACCAAAAAGTCCATGGATTATAACACACGAAAATCGGCAAAATTAGGGGTTTTCCTGCTCTAGGGCATATTTGGCCTTTAAAATGGGACGTTTTGGCCGTGAGGCCTAACTGGCTCCATAGCTAAGGTCTTAACGGACGTCCATGAAAAAATTTGGCAAAAATTAAGTCGGAATTCCAGATCACCAAAAAGTCCATGGACTATAGCACACGAAAATTAGCAAAATGAGGGGTTTACCTGATCCGGGGCACATTTGACCTTCAAAATGGGATGTTTTAGCCGTGAGGGCTAACTGGCTTCATAGCTAAGGTCTTAACGGACGTCCACGAAATATTTTCGCAAAAATTATATCGGAATTCCAAATCACCAAGTCAATGGACTATAGCATACCAAAATCGACAAAATGGGGGGTTTACCTGATCCGTGGCACATTTGACCATCAAAATGGGATGTTTTTGTCGTGAGGGATAACTGGCTCCATAGCTAAGGTCTTAACGGACGTCCAAGAAATATTTTCGCAAAAATTATGCCAGAATTCCAGATCACCAAAAAGTCTTTGGACAATAGCACACAAAAATCGACAAAATGTGGGGTTTACCTGATCCGGGGAACATTTAACCTTCAAAATGGGATATTTTTTCCGTGAGGGCTAACTGGCTCCATATCTAAGGTCTTAACGGACGTCCACGAAAACTTTTTGCAAAATTAGATCGGAATTCTAGATCACCAGAAAGTCCATGGGTTTATAGCACAGGAAAATCGGCAAAATTGGGATTTTCCTGGTCTGGGGAACATTTGACAATTAAAATGGGACATTTTGGCCGTGAGGGCTAACTGGTTCCATAGCTAAGGTTTTAACTGAAGTCCACAAAAGAATTTTGCAAAAATTTCGTCGAAAATCCAGATCACGAAAAAGTCCATGGACTATTGCACACGAAAATCGGCAAAATTGGAGGTTTTTCTTCTCTGGGGCACATTTGACCTTTAAAATGGGACGTTTTGGCCGTGAGGGCTAACTGGCTCCATATATAAGGTCTTAACAGCCGTCCACAAAATATTTTGGCAAAAATTATGTCGGAATCCAGATCACCAAAAAGTCCATGGACTATAGAACACTAAAATCGGAAAAATGGGGGTTTACCTACTCTGTGGCACATTTGACCTTCAAAATGGGACGTTTTGGTTGTGTCGGCTAACTGGCTCCATACCTAAGGTCTTAACAGACGTCCACAAAAACTTTTTGCAAAAATAAGTTCGAAATTCTTGATCACCAAAAAGTCAATGGACTATAGCACACGAAAATTAGTAAAATGGGGGGTTTACCTTATCCGCGGGAGATTTGACCTTCAAAATGGGATGTTTTGGCCGTGAGGGCTAATTCGCTCCATAGCTAAGGTCTTAATGGTCGTCCACAAAAAAAATTCCCAAAAATTATGTCGGAATTCCAGATTACCAAAAATTCCAGGAACTATAGCACACGAAAATCGGCAAAATTGGGGGTTTTCCTGGTCTGGGGCACATTTGACCTTTAAAATGGGAAGTTTTGGCCGTGAGGGATAACTGGCTCCATACATAAGGTATTAACGGTCGTCCACGAAAAATTTGGCAAAAATTATGTCGGAATCCCAGATCACCAAAAAGGCCATGGACTATAGCACATGAAAATCGGCAAAATTGGGGTTTTCCTTCTCTGAGGAACATTTGACCTTTAAAATGGGATGTTTTGGCCGTGAGGGATAACTGGCTCCATAGCTACGGTCATAACGGACGTCCACGAAAACTTTTTCCAAAAATGAGGTCGAAATTCTAGATTACCAAAAAGTGCATGGACTATAGCACACGAAAAGCGGTAAAATTGGGGGTTTTCTTGTTCTGGGCACATTTGACCTTTAAAATGGGACATTTTGGCCGTGAGGGCTAACTGGCTGCATAGCTAAGGTCTTAACGGACGTCCACGAAAATTTTTGGCAAAAATTATGTCGGAATATCAAATCACCAAAATGTCCATGGACTATAGCACACGAAAATCGGCAAAATTGGGGTTTTTCCAGCTCTGGGGCACATTTGACTTTCAAAATAGGATGTTTTTGCCGTGAGGGCTAACTGGCTTCATAGCTAAGGTCTTAACAGACTTTCACGAATTATTTTGTTAAAAATTATGCTAGAATTCCAGGTCACCAAAAAGTCTGTGGACTATTAGCACACGAAAATCGGCAAAATGTGGGGTTTACCAAATCCGGGGAGTATTTAACCTTTAAAATGAGACGTTTTGGCTGTGAGGGCTAACTGGTTGCATAGCTAAGGTCTTAACGTAAGTCCACGAAAATTTTTGGCAAAACTTATGTCGGAATTTCAGATCAGCAAAATGTCCATTGACTATAGCACACGAAAATTAGCAAAATTTGGGGTTTTTCCAGCTCTGGGGCACATTTGACCTTCAAAATGGGTTGTTTTTGCTGTGAGGGCTAACTAGCTCCACAGGTAATGTCCTAACGGTCGTCCAGAAAAAATTATGGCAAAAATTATGTCGTAATTCCAGACGACCAACAAGTCCATGGACTATATCACACGAAAATATGCAAAATTGGGGGTTTTCCCGGTTTGGGGGACATTTGACCTTTAAAATGGGACGTTTTGGCCGTGAGGGCTAACTGGATCTATAAATAAGGTCTTAATGGACGTCCACGAAAAATTTTGTCAAAAATTATGTCGGGATTTTATATCACCAAAAACACCATAGATTATAACACACGAAAATTGGCAAAATGTGGGTTTTACGTGATTCGGGGAACATTTGACCTTCAAAATGGGATGTTTTGGCCGTGAGGGCTAACTTGTCCCATAGCTAAGGTCTTACCGGACGTCCACAAAAAATTTTGGCGAAAAATATGTCGGAATTCCAGTTCACCAAAAAGTCCATGGACTATAGCACACGAAAATCGGCAAAATTGGGGGTTTTCCTGCTTTGGGACACATTTGACCTTTAAAATGGGACGTTTTGGCCGTGAGGGCTAACAGGCTCCAGAGTTAAGGTATTAACGGACGTCCAAGAAAAAAATTGGTAAAAATTATGTCGTAATTCTAGATCACCAAAAAGTTCATGGACTATAGCACACGAAAATTAGCAAAATGAGGGGTTTACCTGATCTGGGGCACAATTGACCTTCAAATGTGATGTTTTGGCCGTGAGGTCTAACTGGCAACATAGCTAAGATCTTAACGAACGTCTACGAAATATTTTGGAAAAAATTATGTGGGAATTCCAGATCACCAAAAACTCACTGGACTATAGCCCACGAAAATCGGCAAAATTGGGGGTTTACCTGCTCTAGGCCACATTTGACCTTCAAAAAGTGATGTTTTGCCCGTGAGGGCTAATTGGCTCCATAGCTGAGGTCTTAACGGACGTACACGAAAACTTTTTGCAAAAATGAAATCGGAATTCTAGATCATCAAAAAGTCCATGGACTATGCACACAATAATCGGCAAAATGAGGGGTTTACCTGATACGGGGCACATTTGACCTTCAATATAGATGTTCTGCCAGTGAGGCTAACTGGCTCCATAGCTAATGTCTTAACGGACGTCCACGAAAATTTTTGGCAAAAATTTTGTCGAAAATCCAGATCAATAAAAAGTCAATGGACTATAACACACGAAATTCGGCAATATTTGGGGTTTTCCTGCTCTGGGCACATTTGACCTTTAAAATGGGTCATTTTGGCCGTGAGGGCTAACTGGCTCCATAGAAAAGGTCTTAACGGACGTCTACGAAAAATTTTGGTAAAAATTATATCGAAATTCTAGATTATCAAAAATTCCATGGAATATAGCACACGAAAATGGGCAAAATTGGGGGTTTTCCTGCTCTGGGGTACATTTGACCTTTAAAATGGGACGTTTTGGCCGTGAGGGCTAACTGACTCCATAGATAAGGACTTAACAGACGTCCACGAAAAATTTTGGCAAAAATTATGTCGAATTACAGATCCCCAAAAAGTTCATGGACTATAGCACACGAAAATCGGCAAAATTGGTGGTTTTCCTGCTTTGGGCACATTTGACCTTTAAAATGGGTCATTTTGGCCGTGAGGGCTAACTGGCTCCATAGCTAAGGTCTTAACGGACGTCCACGAAAATTTTTGGCAAAAATGATTTTGGAATTCCAGTTCAACAAAAAGTCCATAAACTATAGCACACGAAAATCGACAAAATTGGGGGTTTTCTTGCTCTGGGCACATTTGACCTTTAAAATGGGATGCTTTGGCTGTGAGGGCTAACTGGCTGCATAGCTAAGGTCTTAACGGACGTCCACGAAAATTTTTGGCAAAAAATATGTCGGAATATCAGATCACCAAAATGTCAATGGACTATAGCACACGAAAATCGGCAAAATTGGGGGTTTTTCCTGCTCTGGGGCACATTTGACCATTATAAAGGGACGTTTCGGCCGTGAGGGCTAACTGGGTTCATAGCAAAGATCTTAACGGACGTCCACGAAAATTTTTGGCATAAATTATGTCGAAATTCCAGAACACCAAAAAGTAAATGGACTATAGCACACGAAATTCGGCAAAATTTGGGGTTTTCCTGCTCTGGGCACATTTGACTTTCAAAATAGGATGTTTTTGCCGTGAGGGCTAATTGGCTCCATAGATAAGGTCTTAACGGACGTCCACGAATTATTTTGGTAAAAATTATGCCAGAATTCCAGGTCACCAAAAAGTCTGTGTACAATAGCACACGAAAATCGGCAAAATGGGGGGTTTACCAGATCCAGGGATTATTTAACCTTTAAAATGGGACGTTTTGGACGTGAGGGCTAACTGGCTACATAGCTAAGGTCTTAACGGACGTCCACAAAAAATTTTGGCAAAAATTTTGTCGTAATTTCAGATCACCAAAAAGTCCATGGACTATATCACATGAAAATCGGCAAAGTTGGGGATTTTCCTAGTCTGGTGCACATTTGACCATTAAAATAGGATGTTTTGGCCGTGAAGACTAACTGGCTCCATAGATAAGGTCTTAACGGACGTCCACGAAAAAATTTGGCAAAAATTATGTTGGAATGCAGATCATCAAAAAGTTCATGGACTATGGCACACGATAATCGAAATAATAGGGGGTTCACCTGATCCGGGGGACATTTGACCTTCAAAATGAGATGTTTTGGACGTGAGGTCTAACTGGCTCCATAGCAAGGGTCTTAGCAGTCGACCACGAAAATTTTTTGTAAAAATTATGTCGGAATTTCAGAGTACCAAAAAGTCCATGGACTATATATAGCACACGATAATCAGAAAAATTGGGGGTTTTCCAGCTCTGGGGCATATTTGACCTTTAAAATGGGAAGTTTTGGCCGTGAGGGATAACTGGCTCCATAGCAAAAATCTTAACGGACGCCCACGAAAAAATTTGGCAAAAATTATGTCGGAATTGCAGATCATCAAAAAGTCTATGGCCTATAGCACACGAAAATGGGAAAAATTGATGGTTTTCCTGCTCTGGAGAACATTTGACCTTTAAAATGGGTCGTTTTGGCCGTGAGGGCCTACTGGCTGCATAGATAAGGTCTTAACCGACGTCCACGAAAATTTTTGGCAAAAATTATGTCGGAATTACAGATCACTAAAAAGTTCATGGACTATAGCACACGAAAATCGGAAAAATTGGGGGTTTTCCTGCTCTGGGGCACATTTGACCTTTATAATGGGACGTTTTGGCCGTGATGGCTAACTGGCTCCATAGTTAAGGTCTTAATGGTCATCCACAAAAAAAATTTTGAAAAATTATGTCGAAATTTCAGATCACCGAAAAGTCTATTGACTATAGCACACGAAAATCGATAAAATTGTGGATTTTCCTGCACTAGGGCACATTTGACCTTTAAAATGGGACGTTTTAGTCGTGATGGCTAACTGGCAAAAATTATGCAAGAATTTCAGATCACCAAAAAGTCCATGGACTATATAGCACACGAAAATTGGTAAAATTGGGGGTTTTCCTGATATGGGGCACATTTGACCTTTATAATGGGATGTTTTGGCCATGAGGGCTAACTGGCTCCATACATATGGTCTTAACAAACGTCCACGAAAAATTTTGGCAAAAATTATGTCGGAATTCCAGATCACCTAAGAGTCCATGGACTATAGCACACGAAAATCAGCAAAATTGGGTGTTTTCATGGTCTGCGGCACATTTGACCTTTAAAATGGGACGTGTTGGCCGTGAGAGCTATTTGGCTCCATAGATAAGGTCTTAAGAGACGTCCACGATAAATTGTGGCAAAAATTATGTTGGGATCCAGATCACCTAAAATTCCATGGACTATAACACATGATAATCGGAAAAATTGGGGGTTTACCTGATCCGGGGGACATTTGACCGTCAATATGGGCTGTTTTTGACGTGAGGTCTAACTGACTCCATAGCATGGGTCTTAATAGTCGTCTACAAAAATTTTTTGTAAAAATTCTGTCGGAATTTCAGATCACCAAAAAGTCTATGGACTATAGCACACAATAATCGGCAAAATTGGGGGTTTTCCTGCTCTGAGGCATATTTGACCTTTAAAATGGGACGTTTTGGCCGTGAG
>JAJOOD010000738.1:0-106675 GCA_029582525.1 Solanum tacnaense
CCCCAAAAAAAATATAATTTATTATTTTAAAAAAAAATTATTTTTGACTTCAATTTTGTATTTGTTTACCCCTCCCACACCCCCTACGCCCGCTACCCCCCCCCCCAAATAATTTAAAGTTTGTTTTTAAAACTATTTCCAATTTAAAAAATTTATTTTTACCCCTCACCTCGCCCTACCAGCCCAACCCCTAGGAAAATATTTTGTACTCACCATCAAAACAGGTGAATATAAGTAAAAAATATACTTGTTTTCTTGGAAAACATTTTCTAGCAGTTTCATCTTACCAAAACAATCAACATCTACTAGTAAGAATCACCGTTCGACCAGAACATACCACATAATATAATGTAGACATTCAAAAATAACCATGCAATAAGGAACTTACACCACACTCCTTCTCTATTGACATACTATTACCCTTCCAAAGTAAAATACCCATAATCTAGTATCTTGATTGTTGGGGTTTTGATAAGTTCTTGAGATAAGTGTTAGTAGTTAGAGATTTTTTTTGAGTAGATTACCCTGTACTAATGTTGGGTATTCGAATCTATGTGAGTGGAGAAGAAACTATTTAATTCTAGGTGAATTAGGGGTCAGAAAACGAGAAAGAAAATTCGTTAGGAAATTCTGGACAGGGGCTGGCACACCCGCCTACAGTGCACCAGGCAGAAGGTTCTATAGTTTTTTTCCTGGGGCACCGCACCACTCAGTGCGCCCCAAACCCCCTTTAATCGTTCAATGGTTGGCGCCCAGCGCCACTCAGTGTGCTAGGGTCGCCAGGTACCGTACTCTTCTGTCCTTCTTTTAGTATTATTTTCCTCTAATCGTACTTATGTTTCTACCTGATATATACATTCTAAATTACTTCTAAACATATGCAGATCAATCATAACATGAATCATAACCTTAAATCAATAATTCTAATTCAAGGTAGAGTTAAGACTTAACTCTGGAGAGTTCTACATAGTCGTTTTAAGAAGTCTTTTACAATCATTTATAAAGTTATTTTAAGACTTTAATACTTGAGTTTTGAGGATGGTGATATTTAAGTTTCATTTTTCTAAATGTGTATATCGGAATTAAGTATTTGCAAAAGTAAATATTAATACATTTAAGATGAGAGGAAACACCGAATTCCAAAAAGGTTCCTAGGCAGTTTTAAGAACTATCTGTTTTAAGAAAATATTTTGATTAATAATCTCAAAGGAGAGCAAGAGTTATGTTTTTAAACAAATAAGCTAGTTATATTTTGGGAGTAGTATGGTGCACCGATATTGGGACGGGTTCATATAACTCAAAGTCCTCATAAACCATGTAGCCAATGTGGGTAGAAAGGGTCATACTTTTTAGATTATTCCTTATTGCTTTTAAGCATAGACTAGTGGATCCACTTAGTTAGTCAGTCCTTTACCCCGACAAAGTATAGGACAGTTTTGGCAGCGTAGGCGAGATGTTGTATCATCACATAGCTCATAGTGATGGTTGTCGGTTATAGAATTTCCCACATAGAGTTTATTTTGTATTTTTATATACAAACAAAGTTTATTTTTGTATTCTTTCAAAAGAGCTGAAATATATTGTATCTTCAAATATATTGAGTTGGTATCTACTATTTAAAAGCTTTTATTTATAATGCATCTTTACTACTGCTTTATATTGAAATGAGTTTAGTAAGTTGCGTATCCCTGAGTTCAGTTGAGACGAGGTAAGTTGTTTCTTCAGTTACAGTTTAAGATTATGTCTTGTTTTATATTTCCCCTCACATGGTGGTACATTCCATGTACTGACGTCATTTGTCCTGCATTTTTGATGATGCAGATACAGGCAACCAAGATCATCAACCAGCGCTTCATTGATCTAGTTGAGTTCTATAATTATTTTTTGAGCCTCCTTGCTTCCAGGGGATCCTTTATTTATCTTCAGTTATTTAAGTTTTGTTAGGATGATCGGGTGTCTTGCCCCGGCATCCCTCACATTCTTAGAGGCTTCATAGATATATAGACAATATTACTTATAGAGTGTTTTATTTTCAGTGTTTAATTTTTAATGACTTGATTTGCCACTTTTGGCTAGTAAATGTTTTATTTATAAAATGTTCTGGGTTAACTTTTAGATAGTTGAGTAATTTTTTCTTTCTAAAACTCTTTTACTAGAATGCCAGTGTTCCGCTGAGAGTTGAGCAAGACCAAGGGTTCGCTTGGGGCCAATAATGATTCTCGAGTGTCGGCCACATCTAGGGTGTAGGATCAGGGCATGATAAATTTGGTATCAGAGCATAGAGTTTAAGAGTCCTAGGGTGTGTCTATGTAGTTGTGTTTGTAGAGTCGCAGTTATCGGTGTGAAGTGCGCCACATATATAATTAGGAGTCTACAACATTTAGGAAGTATCACAGTTCTTTCATACTCTTTCCGTGCGATAGAGTTCATCTCTATTAAGTTTTCTTTTCATTCATGCTTGCGTGTATCTTTTAGATCAAGCCTCCAAGAAGAACTATTTGGGGTTATTCCGCTAGGAGGAATATTGATCCTCAAGATCAAGTTGTACCCAATGCAGCTTAAGTGCAACCCCAATAAGAGTTCACTAATGCTGAGTTCTGCGATGCTATGCAGATATTGAGTCAACTGGTGAACAACTAAGATGGACAACAAAGATGGGTTCAATATGATGTGGCATATACATCCAGAATCCTGGAATTTTTAAGGATGAATCCTCCATATTTCACTAGTTTAAGTATAAATGACGATCTAGAGAACTTTATGGAAGAGTTACAAAAGTTTTTTGAGGTTATGCATGTTGTTGATCTTGAGCGAGTTAAACTAGCTGCATACTAACTGAAGGGTGTTGCTAAAGTATGGTTTGACCAATGGAAGAAGAGTAGAGCTTAAGATGCACCAATTGTTAGTTGGGTTATGTTCGAGGAGGCCTTCCTGGGGTGCTTCTTTCCATGTGAACTGAGACAGGCCAAGGTAAGGGAATTCCTCACTCGTAAGCATGAATATATGAGTGTACATTAGTACAACCTTAAGATCACCCAAATATTCCGTTATGCTCTGGACATGGGTGCTAATATGAGGAGTGGGATGAGTTTGTTTGTTTTTGGGTTGTCTAATTTGTCGAGCAAAGAGGGTAAGGTTACAATATTGATAAGAGATATGGACATAGCAAGGCTGATGATCCATGTGCAACAGGTTGAGGAAGATATGTTGAGGGATATAGAAGAGTTCCGAAACAAGAAGGCTAAGACGATAGATATGAGTTTTGATAGCAGAAGAGTAATGCAAACTGGTCATATTTTCAACAAAACCCAAATAGACCTAATCCATCATTTGCTAGTGCACCTGCAGCAGGGAACAAAGGTGAGTTCAAGAATCAGAGTTCACAGATTTTCAGAGCTAGACCTGCACAATCTCAAGGTAGTGTGGCACAAGGAGGTATTGGGACTCATGCATGTGCTATGTATGGTAGGAACCACTCTGGAGTGTGTTGTGATGGCTGCACTGATTGCTTCAAGTGTGGTAAGAATGGTCACTTCATGAAAGAATTCCCTAAGAGCAGGTAGGGCAGTGGTAATAGGGGCAATAGAGCCCAATCTTCTTCAGCAGCTCCACCAGACAGAGTTGAACCTATATAAGCTACTTTAGGGACATGCAGAGGAGAAAACCATCATTATGCAATCAACAGTCGCCAAGAGCAAGAGAATTCACTAGATGTTGTTATTGGTATGACCATGGTCTTTTATTTTGATGTATATGCTTTGTGAGATCTAGGAGCAAGTCTATCTTTTGCGACTCCTTATATTGCTCTGAATTTTAGTATTCTTCTTGAGCAACTTCTTGAGCCCTTCAATGTTTCTACACCTGTTGGTGAGTCTATTCTAGCTGAGAGACTTTATCGTGGTTGTGTTATTTCTACCAATCACAAGGACACCATGGCTGACTTAGTTGAGTTAGACATGGTTCATTTTCATGTCATTCTAGGTATGGACCGGCTTCATGTCTGTTATGCCTCAGTTGATTGTATGACTCGAGTAGTAAAGTTCTAGTTCCCTAATAAGCCAGTTATTGAGTGGAAGAGTAGTTCTGCAGTGCCTTAGGGTCATTTTATTTTGTACCTTCAGGAGGGAGAGTTAGTTCCCAAGGGGTGTGTCTTTCACTTAGTCCTAGTTAATGACTATAGTGTTGAGACACCACCTATTTAGTCAGTTCCAGTTGTGAGTGAGTTTCCAGAAGTCGTTCTAGATGATCTTCCCAGAGTCCCTCCTAAGAGAGAAATAGACTTATGTATTGATATTCTTCCTTATACTCGTCCTATCTCTATTTCGCCATATATAATTGCTCAAGCTGAGTTGAAAGAGCAGTTGAAAGATCTTTTTGAGAAAAGTTTCATTTGACCAAGTGTCTATCACGACCCAGGCGTACCCCCTAGATGCAACAAGGCGTAGAAGACCCCGAGAGGCCTCATACAAGCCCATTAGCATATAATAACATGAGATAATACAAATGAGTGGAAATTTAATATATTTTTCATAACATCAAAGTTTAATAAAAAGAAGCGGAATTCTATTAAAGCTGTCTCAAACCATCTAAAACATGAACATCTTTGGGACATAACCCATACAATAGTTCTCAACATAAAAGAAAGACATAAGGACATGGTGATCAAAGACATAACTACATGGTGATCAAGCCCTCTAATGGTATGAGGACTCACCAAAACTTCTCTTCTTGCCCTACTATGAAACTACCCACGAGGATGGAAGTCAATATCAATGGACCCAACAATTGATAAGAATGTAGGCAAAAGTATGCGTTAGTACAAACATGTACCAAATATAATGGCTAGCATAAATCATCAACATTGGCATAATGTAGGCATTAGTCAACATAAGAAATATACTGTAATCATAAGAGATAATCAACATAAGGCATATGCATAATCAATGCATCTAGATCAACATAATATTAGAGAAACACCTCATAAGTAACCTAAAGGCATGCTTGTGTAATGCATGGATAAGACCCCATAAATCTCACCCATACTAAGAAATCAACTTTAGGCCCTCATTCATATTCATTATCTTTTTATCTCATCTTTAACTTTTCTTTTATAGATGTGAGATTCACCTCTGGTCATACATCTCACGGAAGGCCATTCTAGGAACAATCCAAACAATTCATTCATCATGACATAAGTTACATTACTCTTACTATAATTTCAAGACATTCAAACTCACCTTTCTATGTATATTATAAAGGCTAATGGGTATTCACCTCTTTCCTTACTTGTATAGTCATAGGTATTCGTTTCCATGACCATTTTAGGGAATCATAGGTATTCGCCTCCATTCCCCACCATTATATGATATAGGTATTCGCCTACACATCATTTTACAAGGATCATAGGTATTCGCCTCCATGTACAACTTAATATAATATAAGTATTCACCTCAACATCATTTAATAAGGATCATATGTATTCGTGTAATGACCCATAAAACTAGTATGTGAAACTAGAGCCTAACGAGTTTGATTTTGAGTTTGTTATAGGGTTTCAAGTTGTAAAATGTCTTCCCGAGCTTAGGTTGAGGGGTTTAGGCGTTAAACGTCAAGGTACGACTCCCCAAGGACCAAACCAAGGGGTCCTTTAGGAGGACCCTAAAGCCTAACCTCCAAGACCCCAACAAACCAAAAAGCTGCCAAATTGAGCAGGAGCTACAGATGAGACCTATGCCTCGTAGGTCCATCCAAGCCCCGTGGGTGGCCTCCGTGGGTCAAGGTCCCAAATTTTGAACCCCAGACCCAAACCACAGACCTGAAGGATGGGGCACACCCCACCTATGGTCCGTAGGTCACCACTGCTTGCTGTCCAAAATTGGCCACTGTAGGGGTAATTGAGTAAAGTCCTTTTTTACTTATTTGAGTTAAGGGATGGTTATTAATGATTTATTAATTTAATTTAAGGGTTTTTAAAGTATTAAACTCCTTTTTCAATTTATTTATTCAAAACATAAATTAGAAACCTTCCCTCCCCTCCAAAAGTTCTCTCTCTAGAAACCTCCATTGGAGAAGAATGAGGCAAGCTTTGAAGCTCAAGTTTTCAACATTCTCAAGAATTTTTTATGGATTTTTTCATATAGGTATGGTAGTTTTCATCCTTGACATAGATTCTTTCAAAGAGCCAATTTCAAAGATGATTTCAAGTTTCCAAAATCCCCCCAAAACCTAGGGTTTTCAATCTATGCATGCGTTCAATTCCAAACGTTTTCAAAAGGCATATATGTTATGAATCATTGTTTAATTGATGATTTAATGGTGAATTAAGATGATTTTACCCTATGAACCCATGTTTACCCCAAAACCCTAATTTGTGAATTGTGATTGGGAATTGATTGATCACAAAAGTATGTTGAATTGTTTATTTTTATATTAACTTAGATTATTGAAATTATGTTACTACTCATGCCTAATTGCAGTATTTTAAGGTGTGTGGGTGAATGTGAACCATGGCCTTGAAAGGCATAGTATGAAGGTTAATGTATGATTATGATGTGAAGTATATGTATGTGAATTCAATGAATGTATTATTATCATGTTTAGAATGTAATTGTGTTATTGTTGAAAGCATATTCTCAACTAACACTCATGAATGATGATGATAGAATGTAAAGGGTTCCTTCTAGGAATTGTATATCTTGAATTCGTAGGCTTATGCATCCTCTTCTTGTATATCTTCTTGTATAAATGAAAGTATTTTGAATGATGTATCTTGGATCGGTAGGCTAATGGAACCCTTCCATGCATAATGATAATGAACCTTGGGATCAGTAGGCATATGACACCCTTCCATAAAAGTTTTTAATCAATTTTGGAATCAGTAGGCTTGTGGCACCTTCTATGAATATTAAATGATGAATCTTGAATCGGTAAAATTTTGGCACCCTTTCTTGAGGATTCAATGAGATATCTTAAAATGTACCTTGAATCGGTAGGCTTATGGCAACCTTTCATGTGTTAACTAATGAACCTTCAATCGGTAGGCTGAAGGCATCCTTTCATGTGTTAATCAATATACTTTTGGTCGGTAGGCCAATGGCACCCTCTCATGTGTAATCATGTTAAAGTAATGAAATGCTCTATGGGAATTGAGGCTAAGCACTGAGTAGATATGGTAAGATGGAAATTATCCCCATGTTTAGGCCGTGTTCCAATGAACATCTTCCTATCCCATAACTATGTGCCCACATAGGTCTAGCTAGTAGATCCACCTAAGCTATATGTTACCGATCCTACGTTAGGCAAGCAGACCACCTCTTTATGATGTTGGGGTTTATGACACCGGATTCCATGGTTAGCTCTCATGGTCTATATCAGTTAATGCTTATTCCCATCATGTCACAGTGCACTATAGTTACTTGAGGGGTTCGATGAAGTGTGGGTGGTAGTATGCGATGCCACCCATGCATTGCAAGATTAGGCTTTGAGTGGGCTATGGTGAGTTAATCAATGTCTTAATTACTAATGAGTGAATGTGCTCTTAATTAAGCTAATGAAGAATGTTGACTGAAATGCTTAAATGTTATGATGCATGCTTTACTTGGATTGTATTATGAGTTACTTCCTTGTCATGTCTTATGTAATGTTTATGTATCTTATGTATGAGTATTGTGTAAAGATGGAAAGGATGAATGGTAAGTTCACTATTGGTGGCCTTGATGTGGTACTTAGTGTGGATGGTGGTATGGGACGCTATTAATACATTGCACAAAGTATAGCTTGAGGGTTACCTTAGGTGAATGCTTTAGTGTGATGAAATGACTTATATGTTAGTTATGATTGTATCTTATGTCTCTCATACTTATGTTCATGAAGTTTTCTCAAATTGGCATATATCATGATTTTCAAATAAAATGTCTGTTTTAAGCATGGTTTATGCATGGCTATCATACTTAGTACTTTATGTGCTAACCCATATTCTTCTATTTTTACTACAACTGTAGGTTCTGGCAAGTGAGTTGCTTTCTCTCTAGTTGAAGCTTGTATTGAGTTTCCAAGACTATTGGTATGTCTTCATGGATTTGAGGACAAGTACTTGTTTTTTTATGTGTTTTATTGTACTAGACATTTCTTGACTTTCTATTGTAATGGTTCGTGACCCTACTTTTGTTTCAAGATATTGTTTTAGATGGCCATGTGAGACAATAGACTTCCGCTGTTTTAAAGGTTTTTCGATTGTATGGACTTAAAGAAAAGTTCTTAATTCCGTACTATTTCTATTATCTTATGCAATGAGATGTTATGAGGCTTTTATGAGACTTTTCATAGTCTTGTACGCCGTGTCTCATCTAGGGGATAGCCCTGGGTCATGACAAACATGGTATCAGATCACAAGGTTTTGGGAATAGGTTTTAGGATTCTCACAAGCCACGTCTAGAAGAGTCTTGTTCATGGGTGTGAGTCGCGACACATTAATGAATGAGAGGATATAGGACGTTAGGAAGGTATAGTTCTTTGATTATTCTTGAAGTCATGCCAGATAGTTTAGCTCTATAAATGTCCTTTTCCTAACCCTTATCTTGTGTTTATACGATATGAATACAATAAGGGAAACCGCAAGAAGAGTGGAAAATGAGATTGTGAATGAGGGAGTTCTTCCCCAAGGTGACCAGGTTCCTCAAGACAATCAAGTTCTGGTTGAAACTCCGACCATGACCAATGGAGAAGTTAGGTCGGCTCATTTGATGATGGCTCAAGCCATAACTACTCAAGCCCAAGCCATGACAGCTCAAACTACTAGGGGTGTCGAGACTCATGTGAACCCCAATGTGAGTACTATGGTTTCTAGGTAGAGACACTTTGTGAGGATTAGTCCTCCGGTATTTCTTAGTTCCAAGGTGGGAAAGGATCCCCAAGTGTTTTTGGATGAGGTGTATAAGGTAGTCAATGCAATGGGGGTGACTTCTATAGAAAAAGCGGAACTAGCCGCTTATCAATTAAAGGAGGTTTCCCAAGTTTGGTTTACTCAATGGAATAATAATAGGTCAGTAGGAGCGGGTCCTATAGAATGGGAGGAGTTTATAAAAATATTCCTTGGTAGGTACTTTCCCCGTGAGAAGAGGGAATGTAAGGTGGAGGAGTTTATCAACCTTAGGCAAGGTAGCATGAGTGTAGAGGAGTATTCCTTGAAATTTACCCTATTGTCTAAGTATGCTCCATCTTTGGTGTCAAATCCTAGGGATGAGATGAGTATATTTGTTATGGGTATATTCGACCTAGTTAGGGAAGAAGGTTGTACGGCGATGCTCGATGATGACATGAATGTTTCTAGGCTTATGGTGTATGCCCAATCTATTGAGGAGTCCAAACTTAAGAGGAATAATAGGGAAGTGAAGAGAGTTAGATCTGATGAGCAAGGTCAACCAAGGTTCAAAAACATAGCTCCAAACAAAGATTCTTCAAGCACTCCAAGGTTAACCAAGAGAGGGGTGGTGGACCTCCATTTTCTAAACCTACTTGCACCACTTGTGGGAAGAGGCACTATGCGAAGTGCCTAGCCGGTACTAATGGGTACTACGGTTGTGGGAAGAATGATCATAAAGTGAAAGATTGCCCTACTCTTGTGGCCAAAGGAAGAGAGGCCAAACAAGCTTCTCTTAATGATCCGGACCCCAATGCTCCAAGGAAAAAGTGTTTCTATGTACTTCAAGCTAACAAGGACAAAGGAGTTCTTCCAGATGAAGGAACCGGTAAGTTGATAGTTCCTTATAGTTTTGAATGTCTTGTTAAGGTCCTATATTATTTTCATGTTAGCCTTACTATGGATTTACTCTTAAGGGGAAGATGGTATGTTGAATAGTAAGACTGTTGAGAGTTCTGATATCCTTATCTTTTTCCTTTTATTCCTATTCGAGCTTGAGACCAAGAGTTCCTTGTAGCTTGTTTCATGTTTTAGAGTCATGTGTGATTATGCGTTTCTATGGTCTCCTTATGTTATGCATGTTCTTGATGAATTCATGTTTAAATGATAAAATGAGTTTTATGATTTATATTCCACATGTTGATGTGCATTTAGTATTAGTTGCCTATATGCTTCATGAGGTGAATTGTTGAACATGTCTAAATGTGCTTTTAAGAGAAGTTGCATAATATGCCTAATGATGTTATGATGAGCATGTTTTGAGTTGGAGAAGGTAATTCCTCCATTAAAATGAGAAATTTTGGAAGTTTTCATGCATAATGAGTTTGTAGATGTAGTTCCTACTTTCTTGTGATGCATGTTGTATGTGTGAGATAGAGTTGATGTTTCCTCCTAGTTTTGTGCATTGTTTATTATGTTGCATGCATGATGTGCTGCTAGTCTTGAGTCATTAACCCCTTAATGTGTTTAAAGTGTCAATCGAGGGCGAATTTTCCTAAGGGGGAGATAATGTAACGACCCGTAAAACTAGTAAGTGAAACTAGAGCCTAACGAGTTTGATTTTGAGTTTGTTATAAGGTTTCAACTTGTAAAATGTCTTCCCGAGCATAGGTTGAGAGGTTTAGGGGTTAAACGTCAAGGTACGACTCCCCAAGGACCAACCAAGGGGTCCTTTAGGAAGACCCTAAAGCCTAACCCCCAAGACCCCAAGAAACCAAAAAGCTGCCGAATTGAGGAGGAACTACGGATGGAACCTACGCCCCGAAGGTCCATCCACACTCTGTGGGTGGCCTCCTTGGATTAAGGTCCCAAATTGTGACCCTCAGACCCAAACCACGGACCTGCAGGATGGGGCGTCAACCCACCTACGGTCCCATAGGTCAAGGGTCGTAGGTCACCACTGCTTGATGTCCAAATTCGGCCATTGTAGGGGTAATTGAGTAAAACCCTTTTTAAGTTAGTTGAGGTAAAGGACGGTTATTAATGATTTATTAATGTATTTTAAAGGTTTTTAAGGTATTAAAGTCCTTTTTCAATTCATTTATTCAAAACACAAATTAGAAACCTTCCCTCCCCTCCAAAAGTTCTCTCTCTAGAAACCTTCATTGGAGAAGAAGGAGGCAAGCTTTGAAGCTTAGGTTTTCAAATTTATCAAGAAATTTTCGTGGAGTTCTTCCATAGAGGTATGGTAGTCTTCATCCTTGACTTAGTTGCTTTCAAGGAGCCAATTTCAAAGATGATTACAAGTCTAAAAAATCCTCCAAAAACGTAGGGTTTTCAATCTATGCATGGGTTCAATTCCAAACATTTTCAAAAGGCATATATGTTATTAATTACAGTTTAATTGATGATTTAATGGTTAATTAAGATGATTTTACCCTATGAACCCATGTTTACCCCAAAAACCTAAGTTGTAAATTGTGATTGGGAATTGATTGATCACGAAAGTATGTTGAATTGTTTATTTTTATATTGACTTACATTATTGAAATTATGTTATTACTCGTTCCTTGAATCGGTAGTCTTATGGAACCCTTTTTTGAGGATTCTATGAGCTATCCTAAAATGTACCTTGAATTGGTAGGCTTATGGCACCCTTTCATGTGTTAACTAATGAACCTTGAATCGGTAGGCTTAAGGCACCCCTAATGTGTTAATCAATGTACTTTGGGTCGGTAGGCCAATGGCACCCTCTCATGTGTAATAATGTTAAAGCAATAAAATGCTCTATGGGAATGGAGTCTAAGCACCGAGTGGATATGGTGAGATGGAAACTCTCCCCATGTTTAGGTTGGGTTCCAATGAACATCTTCCTATCCCATTACTATGTGCCCACATAATTCTAGCTAATGGATCCACCTAAGCTATATGTTACCAGTCCTACCTTAGGCAGGTAGACCACCTCTTTACGATATGGGGGTTTATGACACTGGATTCCATGGTTAGCTCTCATGTTATATGTCGGTTAATGCTTATTCTCATCATGTGAAATATGCACTATAGTTACTTGAGGGGTTCTATGAAGTTTCGGTGGTATTATGGGATGCCACCCATGCATTGCACGATTAGGCTTTGAGAGGGCTATGGTGAGTTCTCTAATTTCTTAATGATTAAAGAATGAATGTTCTTTCAATGAAGTTAATGATGAATATTGACTTAAATGCTTAAATGTTATGATGCATGCTTTACTTGGATTGTATTATGAATTACTTTCTTGTCATGTCTTATGAAATGTTTATGTCTCTTATGTATGAGTATTGTGTAAAGATGGAAAGGATGAATGGTGAGTTCACTTTTGGTGGCCTTGATGTGGTATTTAGTGTGGATGGTGGTATGGGACACTATTCATATATTGCACAAAGTATAGCTTGAGGGTGACCTTAGGTGAAGGCTTTAATGTGATGAAGTGACTTATATGTTGGTTATGATTGTATCATATTCCTCTTATACTTATGTTCATGAAGTTTTCTCAAATTGGCATATATCATGACTTTCAAATAAAATTTATGTTTTAAGCATTGTTTTTGCATGGGTATCATACTTAGTACTTTATGTGCTAACCCATATTCTTCTATTTTTACTACAAGTGTAGGTTCTGACAAGTGAGTTGCTTTCTCTCTAGTTGAAGATTGGATTGAGTTCTTTCAAGACTATTGGTATGTCCTCATGGATTCAAGGACATGTACTTGATGTTTCATGTCTTTTATTGTAATAGGCATTTCTAGATTTTCTAATGTAAAGGGCCGTGACCCTACTTTTGTTTCAAGATATTGTTTTAGATGCCCCTGTGAGACAATAGACTTCCTCTGTTTTAAAGGTATTTCGATTGTATGGATATAAAGAAAAGTTTTTAATTCCGTACTATTTCTATTATCTTATGCAATGACATGCTATGAGGCCTGTATGAGACTTTCAGAGTCTTGTGTGCCGTGTCCCATCTACGGGGTAGCCCTGGGTCATGAGAATTCGCCTCCATGATCAACATAAAAGCTAATGGGTAATCACCTCTTGCCTTGCTTTAATAGTTATAGACTAAATGTAGTCACCTCATACTCCTGATCACATGACATAGGTTATCACCTCATATTTATCATCTCTTATTTACTAACATATGAATATGGGAACTCACCTCACATAGTACTCATATGAAGGTTTTGGGCAATCACCTCTAACCTCATGTCAATTTATAGTCCTTTGACTTAGATTCAGCTTAGGTGAGAAAACCTTTCAACCTAGAATCATTCTATGTGAGAAATTCTTTCACATCGTGTTCATTATGTTTTCATGAGAAATGCCTTTCAATCAACACAACCACAACAACATCATAGTCATTAACACTTCACACTCAAAGTGTTCCTAAAGCAATTATATAGATTCTATAAGAACATGCATAATCACATACATTCATAATATAGTTCAATGTGGGTAAACCTTCCACAACAATACCATATACAAATCAACATTCAACATATAGCTTCCCTCTCAAAGCCTTACTAGTCTTAACTTATAATGCTAGGTTTACTCGCATGCCCTACTAGTCATAGTTCAACATATAAGCTTCACTCTACAAGATCTACAACTCATAATCTATCATACATGCCTTATTCTCAAGAAAACCCTATTCTCAAACTCTACAAGTCATACTTCATAACATATACTTAATCTGAGGAAATTCACATCCATATACTTTCTTCTTAAGCATTCTATTCATACTTCATCATATCACCCCCAATCTCAAGCACTACTAATCATGATTCATCATACATGAATTAATCCCATTAAATTCATGTGTATATGCTTAAATATAAAGAGGTCTACAATATACTTCATGAATTCTAGAATATTACATCTAAATCCTCAATTTCCCCTTTTATGGCATAAAACCCAATTATATCAATTTCACCTTTCTAGACAGGGGTTAGGCATGGGAACATGTAAAATCATCTTAAAAACATATAATTCGATCAACTCAATTATAAACAACCATAATACATTCAATTGGATCAACACCCATAACATTAGAAGAAACCCTAACTAGAATTGGGGAATTCTTCTTCTAAATTAGGGAAAACATGGGGGCTTCATGGATGAAAGGAATCCATGAATTAATTATCCATCATACCTTTGATTACAAATCCTACCAAGCTTGAAACAATGGAGACTTGAGTTGACCTAGCTTAACCCTCCTCTTCTTCTTCTAGAAAGAGAATATTTGAGAGGCTAAACTTTGGGATTCTTTTGGGGTTTTAAAAATAACGACTTAAATGGTGAGTTTAAAGGGTTAAAATAGTTTATATAGGTGTACTAAGACCATGCAAAACGACCTCACCTTATTCAAACTTAAATTGGAATTTCCCATTTTGGCCCTTCCTTGGCAGCCTAATGCCCCGGCTTCGCGAGAGGCACCACGAACCATGGTACTCACCACTGGCCGTAGTCCTGCTTGTGGTCCATGTACCAGTAGCTTGGCCACCTTTTCTTGGACACCAAGAAATTAAGCCATCACCACGACCCTTCCCACAAGCCGTGGTCTTCACCACTGGCCGTGAAGTGACTTGTGAAGGTGAGCCAACATTGGGTCACCCTTGGCGAGCTACTGCTTCACCACCACGGGTGGCAACCACAAGACTTGAAGGCTCTCGTGGTCATGGGCAGTGCCTTGGAAGCTTGGGGCAGCCTTGGCTCTTACCTTGGTCCTTGCCCCATTGCCTTGGCTCATGCCCTCTAGTCTTGAGTTGTTGCCCTCAAACATAGCCCTAGATGGTCTATTAGACTACGGGGTGTTAAAATATCTCCCCCTTGGGGATATTCGTCCTTGAATGAAGATCTAGACACCTCTTAAAGGAACTAACTCTAGACTAGCAGTCCATAATGCATGCGACACATCTAAATGCACACCCCTAAGGAGGAAACATTAACTCCAAATGTAAACATGCTCAATGCATTTCTAGAAGGTAGGAACTACATTTAACAACCCATTATGCATGATATTTCAACATATCTCATGTTCAAGGACGAATTTCCTTCTCCATATGAAAATATGCTCAACACAATCTCATGGAGCCTATATGCAATCTATACTCAAGGCGTACTTCAAGGAGAAATTCTCTCAACTCCAAGTTATGACATGTTCTTCAATACATCTCATGAAGTCTATAGGCAACTCATACTCAATGCACTAAAAAACTAGGAAAAAATCATATAAACTCATATTCTTTCAAAAACACATTTTTTCATGAACATGCATAATCATAAGGAAATCATGGAAAGATCTAAAACACACATGACTTTACACAAGGAACAAATCATGAGGAACTCTTCATCTCAAGCTAAATGAAAAATATAAGGAAAAAGGATGAGAATATTGGGTCATCTTAATGGCCCTTGGCTTCCCAAGTAGCACCCTCAACCAAAACCCTCACAAAAAGATCATTCATTACCACTTTCATGGAAGCAACTTCCTTGATCTTCTATTTCTAAACTTGCCGGTCTAAGATCTCATAAGAGCCTTAAAATATGGGGACTAAACCTTCCCAAACCTAAATCTTAAACATTAAGAATACTCAACGACCTTGCTATCTAAGCACACCATCCCCTCCCTTGGAAGTAGGCCTATATGGACTTTCTAAGCACCATTACTTTTAATTCTACTAAAGTTGGACCAAGTTATCACAAAGTTTTCACATCCATCACACAAGATGATTCTAGACCATGGTAGGTTACACTTCTACCCTCTTAGAGGAGTCCACATACTCAACACATCTAGGCAGTACTCAAAAACCATATTCATCAAATCTAGCAACATATCCCAAAACTCATCAAGACTAAGTCGAGTTCTCCCATCACTTGACATAACAATAATGCAGCCCATTTATACTAAAGACAACATTAATGTCTATAAAGTCACAAAAGACAAGCAACATCGGAATCTAAATAAGCATAAAACACATACCGATAGTCACATCCGGAGGACACTGTTGTTCACCGCTAGCTTGGCGAGCATAGAACCTAGTCTTCTTTAGAGCTTTCCCACCCGAACAAATTGGACCGGATGAAGGTTAGCGTTGAGACCTACGTCGACTATCCCCTTCATTTATAGCAATTGTAGGGCAATGCCTTATCTTGTGGCCCAACTCACCACACCCAAAACAAACATTAGAACCTACTAGGCATTCACCCGCATGTCTTCTATCACATTTATCACACCCTGACAATAGAGCCCCTCTACCATCACCTTGAGACTTATGGGTACACACCCTTTCTTGGTTGAACTTAGGAGTGTTTATGGA
The DNA here is from genome assembly GCA_029582525.1 of Solanum tacnaense. Taxonomy (NCBI): domain Eukaryota; kingdom Viridiplantae; phylum Streptophyta; class Magnoliopsida; order Solanales; family Solanaceae; genus Solanum; species Solanum tacnaense. Next base: position 16,207 of record JAJOOD010000738.1, read on the forward strand.
ACATTGCACGGGGAACTTTTGTCTATGTCTAAGGACATTATGTCCATCATACCTTACATGAGAGGGATCATTATCCTCTATTCTAAACCTCTTTTTCTTCCTAGACTCTTCCTTTATTTTCCCCTCCTTAATTTGTTGAGCGTACACCATAAGACGTGAGATATACATATCATGGAGAAACATTGCTGTAAAACATTTTTTTGCTACCATGTCAGACACGCCCGACTCAAACCTACTTATCTAAACCCTTTAGTCCACCACCATAGATGGAGCATACTTGGAGAGTTAGGAAAACATTACATAATACTCCTTAACACTTATATTTCCTTGATGAAGGTTAATGAACTATTGCATCTTAGCTTCCCTCAACTCAAGGGGAAAGAACCTATGAAGAAACACTGATTTAAACAATTCCCACTCTATGGGACCCGCTCCTACCAGCCTAGCCTCTTTTCATTGATCATACCATATTTGTGCAACATCCCTCAATTCGTAAGCGGCTAACTCCGCCTTCTCCTTACGAGTCACCCCCATGATAGCAAGTACCTTATAGACCTCGTCAATAAACTCTTGAGGATCTTGCTCCACTTTAGAGCTATAAAATTCCTGAGGGTTCATTCTCATAAAACCCCTTACTCTTGAAGCGATCATACCCATACCCACAATTGGGTTAACGGTGGCTACAACCTCTCTATTGGCTTGTGCCGTCATGGATTGAGCCAAAACTTGGAATGTCGACCTAAACTCCGCATTAGTCACATTCTCACCTATAGGGTCAATCAGAGCTTAAGGAGGATCTTGGAGAGGAACTTCTTGCTTCACATTGTCTTCCTCATTCCTTCTAGTAGTAGCCCTCCTAGTAGCCATATCCTGAAAACCATCGGGCACAGATTAAGAGAAAGATATAATAAAGTCAATCTCTATGGCACGACATAGAGAATGAAGAAGTGAAGTTTCCAAAGCATGTAGTAGGTTGTCACTCATAAAGGTGGTGCGCTTCACATTTATGAACAAAAATCTACTTGACGTGGTTATTAGACATCCTAGAATCATTATAAACCTTGTGCTTTGATTAACAAGTTTGTCACGACCCAGGGTACCCCCTAGATGTAACAACGAGTACAAGACCTCAAGAGGTCTCATACAAGCCCCTTAGCATATCATAACATAAGATAATAGAAATGACCGGAAATTTAAAACATTTTTTATAACATCAAAGTTTAATAAAAAGAAGCGGAAGTCTATTACACTTGTCTCAAACCATCTAAAACATGAACATCCTTGGGACACAGCCCATACAATAGTTCTCAACATAAAAGAGATACATAAGGACATGGTGACCAAGCCCTCGAATGGTATGAGGACTCACCAAAACTTCTCTTATTGCTCTACTATGAACCTAGCCACGACGATGGAAGTCAATATAACCGGACCCTACATTTGATAAGAATATAGGCAACCGTATGCGTTAGTACAAACATGTACTAAATATGATAGCTAGTATAAATCATCAACATAAGAATAATGTAGGCATTAGTCAATATAATACTTATACCATAATCGTAAGAGATAATTAACATAAGGCATAGGTATAATCAATGCAACTATATCACCACAATATAAGAGTAACACCTCATAAGTGACCTCAAGGCATGCTTGTGCAATGCATCGATAAGACCCTATAAATCTCACCCACACAAAGCAAACTACTTTAGGCCCTCATTCATATTCATCATCTTTTGATCTCATCTTTAACTTATCTTTTATAGACATAGGGATTCACCTCTAGTCATACATCTCATGGAAGGACATTCTAGCGGCAATTCAAATATTTCTTTCATCATGACATAATTCACATTACTCTTACTTTACTTTCAAGACATAAGGACTCACCTATCTATATCTATTATAAAGGCTAATAGGTATTCACCTCTTTCCTTAATTGTATAGTCATACGTATTTGCTTCCACGACCATTTTAGGGAAACATAGGTATTCGTCACCATGCCACACAATTATATGATATAGGTATTCGCCTCCACATAGTTTTACAAGGATTATAGGTATTCACCTCCATGTCCAACTTGAAATGATATAGGTATTCTCCTCCATATCATTTAATAAGGATCATAGGCATTCACCTCCATTATCAACATAAAGGATAATGGGTAATCACCTCTTGCCTTGCTTTAGGAGTTATAGACTAAGGCTAGTCAGCTCACACTCCTCATCTCATGACATGGGTAATCACCTCATGTTTATTTTCTGTTACTAGTAACTTAGGAATATGGCAACGTACCTCACATACTACTCATATGAAGGACTTGGGGAATCACCTCTAACCACATGTGATTTTATAGCCCTTTGACTTAGATTCATTTTAGGTGAGCAAGCCTTTCAACCTAGAATCATTCTATGTGAGAAAACTTTTCACATTGTGTTCATTATGTTTTCATGAGATTATCCTTTCAATCAACACAACCACAACAACATTATAGTCATTAATACTTCACTCTCAAAGTGTTCCTAAACCATTCACATAGATTATATATGAACATGCATAATCTCATACATTCATTATATAGGTCAATGTGGGTAAACCTTCCACAACAACACCATATAAAAATAAACATTCAAGATATAGCTTCCCTCTCAAAGTTTTACTAGTCTTAACTCATTAGGTTAGCTTTAATCTCAAGACCTACTAGTCCTAGTTCAACATATAAGCTTCACCCTACAAGGTCTACAAATGATCATTTATCATACATGTCTTAATCTCAATACAGCCCTATTCCCAAAGTCTACAAGTCATACTTCATTACATATACTTAATCTTAAGCAATTCACATCCATATGCTTTCATCTTAATCAATTTATTCTTACTTCATCATATCACTACTAATCTCAAGCGCTACTTATTGTGATTCATCATACATTCATTAATTACATTCCATTAATGTTTATATGCTTAACTATAAAGAGGTCTACAATATACTTCATCAATTCTAGAAGATTACATCTTAATCCTCAGTTTCCCTATTAATGGCATAAAACCCAATTACATACATTTCACCTTTCTAGACATGGGTTAGACATGGGTACATGTAAAATCATGTTAAAAACATATAATTCCTTCAAATTAATCATAAACAACTATAATCCATTGAATAGGATCAATACCTATAACATTAGAAGAAACCCTAACTAGAATTGGAGAATTCATCCTCTAAATTGCGGAAAACATGAGGGCTTCATGAATGAAAGGAAGCCATGAATGAATAATCCATCATATATTGATTACAAAGCCTACCAAGCTTGAAAAAATTGATACTTGACCTAGCTAGACCCTCTTATCTTCTTCCTCACTTTCAAGAGAGAAAATATTTGAGAGAATGAACAATGGGATTTTTTTCGGGTTTTAGAAGTAATGACTTAATTGGTGATTTTAAAGTGTTAAAGTAGTTATATAATTGTACTAGGACCATACAAAATGACCTCACCTTATTCCAATATAAATTGGAATTTCCCTTTTTGGACCTTACTTGGCAGCCTACTGCCCAGGCTTCACGAGAGGCACCACGAGTATTGGTCCTCACCATTGGTTCTGGTCGTTTTAGTGGTCCTTGGACAAGTAGCTTCGCCACCTTGTCTTGGCCACAAAGAAATGAAGGCATCACCATAAGCCTTTCCACGAGCCGTGGTCTTCACCACTGGCCATGAAGTGACTCGTGAAGGTTAGCCAACATTGGGGTAGCCTTGGTGAGCTATTGCCTCACCACCATGGGTGGCACCATGGGGCATGGTGGCCATCACAAGCCGTAAAGGCGGTCATGGTCATGGGCAGTGGCTTGACAGCTTGGGGCAGCCTTGGCTCTTACCTTGGCCCTTGCCTCTTTGCCTCGGCTCATGCCCTCTAGTCTTGACTTGTTGCCCTCAAACTTAGCCCTAGATAGTCTACTAGACTATGGAGTGTTACAGTGTCTCATCTTGGGGCACTCCAGTCTAATTTGTGAGTAAGAAAGATGGTTCTCTTATAATGTGTATAGATTACCGTCACTAGAATAAGGTTACTATAAAGAATAAGTATCCTCTTCAGAGAATTGATTATCTGGTTGATAAACCTTACGGTGCCACTTGCTTTTCCAAGATAGACCTCAAATTAGGCTATCATCAGTTCAGAGTAAGAGAAAGTGACATCCCTAAGACAATATTCAAGACCCATTATGGTCATTATAAGTTTATTGTCATGTCGTTTGGTTTAACATATGCTCCTGCAGCGTTCATGGACCTTATGAACATGATGTTTAAGCCTTATCTTGATACGTTTATTTTTGTTTTCAATTATGACATTCTAATCTATTCGAGGAATGAAGAGGATCATGCTAGTCATCTTAGAGTAGTTCTCAAAACGGTCAAGGAAACAAATTTTCTTGCTAAATTCTCTAAGTGTGTATTTTGGCTTAAGTTTGTGGAATTCTATGGCCACATTGTTTCCGGTGATGGTATTCAAGTTAAAACTCAGAAAATAGATGTAGTGCAAAACTGGCCTAGACACACGTCTCTAACAAATATTAGGAATTTCTTGGGGTTGGTTGGATATTATAGAAGGTTCCTAGAGGGGTTCTCATCTATTGCATCCCCTTTGACTATGTTGAGTCAAAAAATTGTAATGTTTTAATGGTCTAAAGCTTGTGAGAAAATCTTTTAGGAATTGAAAACTTAGTTGACTATTTCCCTAGTGGTTACCTTACTAGAGGGTACACAAGGCTTTGTTGTGTACTGTGATGCGTCTAGAGTTGGATTGGATTGTGTATTTATGAAGAATGGCAAAAATATAGCTTACGCCTCTAGAAAGCTTAAGGTTCATGAGAAGAATTACCCAACCCATGATCTAGAGTTAACTATTGTAGTGTTCGCTTTTAAGATATGGGGTTACAATCTTTATGGTCTTCATGTAGATGTGTTAACCGATAACAAAGAGTCTTAAGTATGTATTCAGTATGAAAGAGCATAATCTTAGACAAAGAAGGTGGTTAGAGTTACTCAAGGATTATGACATTAGTTTTCTATATCAACCAGGTAAGACTAATGTTGTTGCTGATGCCTTGCGAAGGTTATCTGTGAGTAGTACTTCCTATTTTGTTGAATAAAGAATGAACTAGCCAAGGACGTTCAAAGACTTGCACGTTTGGGAGTCCACTTGTTGGATTCCAATGGAGTAGTGGTGACGAATAGGGCCGAATCATCATTAGTGTTAGAAGTGAAAGAGAAAAAACACCAAGACCCTATTTTGCTTGATTTGAAGGCAAATGTTCATATCCAGGAATTGATGGCTTCTGAACAAGGGGGTTGTGGTGTATTGAGGTATCAAGGTAGGTTATGTGTACCAAATGTGGATTAAATCCATGAGAGAATCATGGAGGAAGCTCATAACTCTAGATATTCGATCCATCTTGGTTCCACAAAGATGTATTGTGACTTGAAAGAAGTCTATTAGTGGAGTAGTATTAAGAAGTGTATTGTTGAGTTTGTTGCTAATTTTTCGAATTGTCAACAAGTCAAGGTAGAGCACAAAAGTCCGGGTGGTATGACTCAGAATATAGATATTACGGAATGGAAGTGGGAGATGATCAAAATTGATTTTATTATAATTTTGAAGCGGTCTCTTAGGAAAAATGATTCCATTTGGGTGAATGTAGATTCGATGACTAAATCTGTCCAATTTTTGCCGGTAAAGACTACCGATTTGGCAGAAGATTATGCCAGATTGTTTATCCAACGGATAGTCAGATGTCATGTAGTCCAGTGTCCATTAGTTCACATAGCGGTGCACAATTCATTGCACATATTTGGATGTCCTTCCAGAAAGGTTTGGTTTCGAAGGTGAACTTGAGTACTGCTTTCCATCCTTAGACCGATGGTCAAGAAGAGCATAGGATTCAAACTTTGGAGGATATGTTGAGGGCGTGTGTGACCGATTTCAAGTGAAGTTGGGAGAGTAACTTACCTCTCATATAGTTTATATAACAATACTTATCACTCAAACATCAAAATGGCTCCCTATGAAGCTCTCGATGGGAGAAGATGTAGATCTCGTATTGGATGATTTGATGTTGGTGAAGTTGGGTTGATAGGACCAGACTTAGTTTATCAAGCTATGGAGAAAGTGAAGATCATTCAAGAGGGGTTGAAAACAACACAGAGTCGTCAAAAATCCTACACAGATATAAGGAGAAGAGACTTAGAGTTTGAGGTGGATGAATCGGTTTATTTGAAGGTTTCAACAATGGAGGGTGTTATGAGATTTGGCAAGAAGGGGAAACTTAGTCCTCGGTATATTGGTCGTTACATGATTTCCAAGAGGATTGAAAATGTAGTTTATGAGTTGGAGCTATCGAATGAGTTAGCAGTAGTACATCCGGTATTTCACGTTTCTATGTTGAAGAAGTGTATGGGGGATCCTTCACATATTATACCTACTGAAAATATTGGTATTAAGACACCCTTTCTTATTAGTAGGTACCGTTTCATATTATAGATCGTCAGGTCCGCAAGTTGAGGAGCAAAGAGGTAGCATCAGTCGAGGTTCTATTGAGGAATCAATTTGTTGAGGAAACTAGTTTGGAGGCTGAGGAGGATATGATGATGAGATACACACATCTCTTTGTGTCCGAAGATATTTTATACCAACGTAATGTTTTCTGTAAAACACTTTTTTAATTGATATGCTATGTTGTGTTGAAGTTCATATTGGGTGTTGAGCTGGATGTTAGATGTGTCACCCTTAGTTCTACTTAGAGTGATCTCATTCGAGGATGAATGTTCCCGAGGTTGAGATATTGTAACATCTCGCCTTAGAAAGAGCTATATTTAGAAAGAATAAATATGGAAAGCGTCAAATTGAAATTTTGGCAAGATATGCTAAGTAATGAGTTTTGGGCCAACTTCAAATGACCATAAATTTCACTACAGGATTATTTAGGTAGCCCATAAAATATCAAATGAAGCTCTTGGAAGCCTCTTTTAAACGCCATCGAGTTTTCTTATTTTCGAGTTCGGATGAGGGAGATATGATCATTTGAAATTTGCTTGTCCAATTAAGGAAAGTTACCCGAATTTAAGAGGGGTATTGTGGTGTTTTCCTTACCCCATCCGCTTAAACCAAATTTTGGTAATCTTTAGGGGTCGAAATTGATTTGGTTTAGTTTTACAAATCCTAAGTTACGCTAGGGTTTTGAGAAGAGTTCAACAAGAGGAGAAAAAGAGAAGAGTTGATGGCATTTTTCTAGTTTTCTTGCAAATCGAGGATCGTTTCCTCAAGGGTTTGATCCCCAAGAGGTACATGAGTTCTCATAGTGTTAGGTTCGTTCACCCACACACCAATCATGCTATTTAAGTGCTATTTTTTTTCTTGAAGTGGAAGGATTTGTGTTCTTGAATTCTTTTCTTGAAAGCTCATTCGTAATCTGGATTGTTGGGGTTTAAATGAGTTCTTGAGATAAGTGTTGGTAGTTACAGAGTTGTATTAAGTAAATTATTTGGGTATTTGAATCTAACTGAGTGGGAGAAGAAACCATTCAATTCTAGGCGAATTTGGTTTAGAAAATGAGAAACAAAATTCGTAGGGAAATTCTGGATAAAGTTGGCGCGCCGCGTCAGTAGTGCGTCAGGAAGAGGGTTTTGTAGTTTTTTTCCTGGAGCACCGCACCACTCAGTGTGCCCGAAACCCCCTTTCGTTAGCTCAAGGGCACCACTCAACGCGACAGGGTCGCCAGGTCCCCTACTCTTCCGTCCTTCTTTTCGTATGATTCCGCTTGAATTGTACTTAGGTTTTCTACTTGGTATCTACACTCTAAAGTACGTCTAAAAATTGAGAGATCATTCAGAACATGAATCATAACCGTGAATCCATAATTCTAATGGAAGATAGAGTTAAGAGTTAAGTCTTGATAGTTCTCCCAAGTCATTTTAAGGTGTCTTTTACAATCATTTTGAACTTGTTTTAATACATGAGTACATGAGTTTAGAGGATGAAGAAAACAAAGTTTAATTTTTCAAAATAAATATATGGGAACTATGTATTCCCAAGAATAAATGTTTTTATATTTTAGATGAGAGGAAACACTGTCAAAAAGAGTTCCTGAGCAGTTTTGAGTACTATCATTTTTAAGAGAAATATTTTGAGTAATAATCTCAAATAAGATCTAGAGTAATGTTTTTAAACATATGAGCTAGTTATATTTTGGGAGTAGTATTGAGCACTGATATGGGAATGAGTTCAGATAACTCAAACACCTCATAAATGATTTAGCCAATGTGGGTAGAAAGGGTCATACTTTTTAGATCATTCGCTATTGCTTTTAAGCATAGACTAGTGGATGCACTTAGTTAGTAGGTCCTATTGATTAGTAGGGCTTTTAAAGTAAAGCTCATATGACGATTAATAATTTGTATGGATTTGAGAGTAAAACTTATTAGATGAATTATGATTATTTGGGCTTTGAGAGTAAAGCTCATATAAATAGATGTTGATTTGTAAATATGATTGTTATGAAAGGATTTACAAACATTATCTACTCTATGTTTATATGAATGTATAATGTGAAAGGTTTTGTCACAAAAAAAAAATTCTAGATTGAAAGGCTTGATCACCTAAAATGAATGAAAGCATGTATGAACTATGACAGCTTGAAGTGGTATTGTGAGGTACCTTTATGAACCACTTGACTTGGTAAGACAAGACCATGCTTTGTAGCATGACTTACTAGATCGCATGGATAGCCTTGGATTGAGCAATAGTACCCTTCCAATGGATAGCTTGAATTAAACACAATAGACTTGTTTGTATGGTATTTTGATTTGGTGAGGCCACACCATATCATGATAGCTTGGATTGATAAATATTACTCTTCCTTGAGTGGCTTGGACTTGCATGAGAGAATGCCTTCCATGATAGCTTGGTCTAGCATAATGAGGTGCTTTTCCTTGATATCCTTTAATTGGTAAATTGTAACCATTCATGATTAATGACTTGTTCTGGACAGTTAAATAAGTACTCTTACATGAATAGTAAGATTAGCTAAAGAGGGATAAGTCCCTAATCTAAGTAGCAAAGTTATGATGAAATAAGTTTGCTTCAAGGAAGTATTGTAAGTATGCTTTAATATGAGATTTACTTGTTATGATGATAGACTAGCTTCAATTCTTGGTTGAGTTTCCTTCCTTGGTATGTATGACTAGAGGTGGATGACCCAAGTCTTGAGTAAGGATAAAAAAGGTTACGTGAGAAGTGTTCTGCTTATAGTACGATGATTTATGTGCATAGATTATGCTTATGACTTATGTTGTTATCTCTTATGATTACGGTTTATGTATTTTGTTAACTAATGCCTATGTTATGCCTATGTTGATGTTTATGCAAGTCATCATATTTAGTACATCTTTGTACTAACGCATACTCTTGCCTACATTTCTTATCCCAATGTAAGGTCCGGCAATATAAATTCTCACACTCGGGGTTAGGATCATAGTAGAGCAAGGAGTGAAGATTTGGTGAGTCCTCATTGTATTCGAGGATTTGACCACAATTTTCCTTTATGTCTTTCCTTTATTTTCCCAACCCCGTATCACTGAGGTGATGCTTTTCAAGATGGGGCCTTTGGCCCATTCTGCTGATGTTCATTCCTCTCGGTTATAGTCTGCGCTTGCTAGGATGATCGAGATGACCATTGATGTTGCTTTGACATCCCTTAGAGCTTATATTGATAGCCACAAGTTGACCCTAGATGCCTTGACGGGGAGAGTGGGGGAATGTGAGAAGGGTCAGGGAGCCACTGATGAGGTGATGGCCTTGAAGGCAGATAGTGTTTGATTGAGCAAGGATGTGGACTAGTTTAAGTCCATTGATATGTCCCTAATATTTTTCACTCTGGAGATCCCAGATAGCCCGAGCACCAATGTTCCAGCTTACTCTGATGTTCCTCTAGATACCACAAGAGATGAGGTTAGAGCTGATGAGGTTGTTAAAGATTCTGAGCTAGAGATTGATGAGGAGCAACTTGGTGTTTAGGATGATGTTGTCTTTGATGATTTGGCAGACTTAGAGGGTGCCATGGTACATTGAGTTGTTCAGGACTATTTGAGGGATGTTTCCATGATGGGCGCCAGTGGAGCAAAAGAGGTTGGGATCCTGAGCATTGATGCCTAGACAGAGAGTGTCATGACTGTTGAGACATCATGCACTATTCCCCAATAGATGGACTGACTGAGATCCTTAGAGCTTATATTGATAGCCACAAGTTGACCCTAGATGCCTTGACGGGGAGAGTGGGGGAATGTGAGAAGGGCCAGGGAGCCACTGATGAGGTGACCGCCTTGAAGGTAGATAGTGTTTGATTGAGGAAGGATGTGGACTAGTTGAAGTCCACTGACATGTTCCTAATATTTGGCACTCTCGAGATCCCAGATAGCCCGAGCACCAATGTTCCAGCTTACTATGATATTCCTCTAGATACCACAGGAGATGAGGTTAGAGCTGATGAGGTTGTTGAAGATTCTGAGCCAGAGATTGATGAGGAGCAGTTTGGTGTTTAGGAGGATATTGTCTTTGATTATTTGGCAGACTTAGAGGGTGCCATGGTACGTTGAGTTGTTCAGGACTATTTGAGGGATGTTTCCATGATGGGCTCCAGTGGAGCAAAAGAGGTTGAGATCCTGAGCATTGATTCCTAGACAGAGAGTGTCATGACTGTTGAGACATCGGGCACTATGCCCCAACAAATGGAGTTACTGAGATGCAGACTTTACCCAGGCCTAGCCTTGAACGTTGACTATTTTTACCTCCTTCTCTGTTGTTTTATTGACAATTTTGTTTTCAATTTTATTTGAGGACAATTGCATTTTTTTGTTGGTAAGGTGAGGTATTTCCATACCTACCTCCTTTGGACTGTTTTGTGAATATGATGTTTTTGTGATGTTACTATTAAAGTCTATTGGTTTTTATAGAAATCTTGATTGTTGAATTGTGTTATGGCCCATTGTTTTGATGGAAATTGGTTTTTGAACTAAATTTAAATCTTTTGCCACCTCTCTTGTGTGTGTGATTGTGGTTACTCTTGTGCAAATTTGAGTATCAGTTGCGGTCAATACTAATGATTTAAATAGTTATCTTAATTAAATGAAATGAATGTGTGGCTAGGATGAGGAAAGCTCAGTTACATAGGCAATATGTGAACTTTTAGAATATCGTAGTGAGTAGCCGGTTGTCGAATGAGTCTCTTGTGAGGAACAATACATGCTATCTAGAAAGTGTAGAGTCTTGTTTGATATTGGTACCAATGCCTTGTGTGGTGAGGTTGTCTTGAACATTGTGCTATATTGATTAGTTCGAGATTTGGACTCATTTAGGGCTTTGTTTGCATAGATTTAGTGTCCTCAAATGCTCAATTTGTGCCAATAACTGATGTTAAATCCTTGATTTTCAGGTGTACGGATTGACGAACAAAGCAAGGACACTAACCGACAAAAAGGAACAAAACAAGCTGAAGCAATGAAGAAGTGAGAGCTTGAGGATCGCCAAGAGCACTTGGTGTGTTGCCGAGTGGCTCATCAGACCTCCTAAAGTTCTAGTGTGCCAAGCCCTAAAGGAAAGAACCAAGTTGGTGATGAAAACAAGCAGTCGGCGAATCGCCCAGTGATTCCGCAAAGCCAAGATAGATCGCCCAAAGTTACAGCCCTTAAGGATGCTAAGCACCAAGGCAAAAAGGAAATGAAAGAGATCAAAGGGAGGCTCAGCGAGTAGTTCGGTGAGCCCAACTTACTTCGCCAATTGACTCTTCGCAGCTCATTTTTGGCAACTATAAATACGTTTTTGAACATTTAGTTTAGTATAAAATACTCTTTAGAAGAATCTATTATTATGTTTTGAGCAACTAGAGACATTTTTCTCTAGTTTTTCCTTAGCTTTGAGGGATTAAAGGTATTCACTTTTTAGAAATTGGAAGTGGGTCTTTGAGATTCTTCAAATTGGAGCATTGTAAGGACGAAATTACTCTTACCCAGTTGATGGATAATCAATTTGGTAATTGTTTTTACGTTTTTATAATCTCTATCTAAAACCCCAATTCTTGGGGTGTGATCATGTGATTATGGGCATATTTATTTTATGGGTATTGCTAATTGTTAGTTTAATGCTATTTAGAAGTGAGTTTAATCATTAATTGTTCTTTAATTTAAGAATTGTAGTTGCAAATGCAATTCTATGTTAGTGTTCTTGGCTTGCTCGAGACATAAGTTTTAGAACCATAATTAGTTATTGATGGTTTGTGGGTATTGGATTGATCTTGGGTCAACTCGAGAGAGTGAATCCTAAACCCAATCACACACATTCAGATCAAGAGAGTGAATGGATTAAGGTATGGGTTGCTCTTATTTTGTATGCTTCTTGATGTTCGAGAGAAATCACTTGATTCGAGGTAAATTGTTCGAGAGAAAGTTTACCTCCACTATAGCCTATCCTACTCACTAATATCTAGCTATTTACTAATAGTTGCAATTACCCATTTGTCTATATTTTCCTATAATTGATCACATCACAAGAATCCGTATCTGTATTCTTAATTCGTATTGTTTATTAGTGTTTGTAGCTGTTATTCAAAACCAAAACCGCAATTTGACACTTGTGTCACCCCTTAATTGACCATGTTCATACTTCCCAATTGCATCTAAAAACACGTACCGCTCCCTATGGGATTCAACCCCAACTCATCTAGTTGGGTTATATACTGATTTATGATCGTTGACACATAGAATTGGATGAAGTGTCTTTGTAACGTTATTAATCAAAATGGCACCACTGTCTGGGAGTGGTGTTGTTTGAAATTCTTTTTGTGAAGTTGAATCATGTTCTTTTTAGTCATAGTTAAATCTACTTAATTGTAGTTTTTGCTTTTGTGCTACTTGTTGCAGAAAGGAAATGAGTGTGTATGGTAGCAACGGTAACCAAGTGGATTACCCTCTTTCAAAGATGATGATTCTTAGGAATAACATCCTTAATTTCAAGCACTTGGAGGGTGAGACAATCTATGAGTTTTGGCTGAGATTTAAGAAACTATTGCTGCATTGCCCAACTTATGAAATCCCAGATAAGATGCTACTGGACTGTTTCTATAGAGGACTTGGTCCTGAGAATAGAGGAGTGGCTAACCAACTTTCTCCGGGTGGTCTAATGAGAAAACCCTATGCAATAGTAACCCAACTCCTCGATCGCTTGACCAAGACCAACAAGGTGCAAGTGATGGACCATAAATTAGCCAAAATGTTTACCTAACTAGATCTCTTGGACAAAAAGAACATGGAATTTAACCTACGGTACCAAAAGAAATATAGGTACATTCCTCCTCATGAGCATAGAAAGCCTAAGGATTATGACGGTGGACATATAGAAGAGACATTCTCTATTGCATTCTACACAAAGTCGAAGAATAAGACAAAGTGTTGCAAAAGATAAAAGAGAATGTCTCAATGATAAATCAGATGATTGATTTTCATTCCATATCTATTTAGCTACTGGAGACTCAAATGGGCCATATTTTGTACCATCTCAACCCAAGACACAAAGAGGGGTTGCCTAGAGTTCCTATGGAAAATCCTAAGAATGAAGCTTGAGTGGGTACTTGTGTCATGCCATGATGTTAACTAAGGCTCTTCATGGGAGGCAACCAAAGTTTTTAATGCTTTTTGTTTTGATTTTGAATAACGGGTGTTCATTTTGCAGGTTGAAGTGTGGAATGTGTTTGAAAGATGTAGGTTCCAAGAGTCCAGCTGGTGGCTCGCCGAAGATATCGGCGAGCCCAACTTGGACCGCCGTTGGACTCCTGAAAATATAAGGATGGAGCCTGTAAAACTCGACAGGCCTATGGACAAGTCGGCAACTCGCCGAAAAGGACGGCGATCTCAACTTTGTATGCTGTTTGGACCCCCAAATTGACTGGAGTTCCTACAAAACTAAGCGAGGTAAGTAATCACTCGGCGCATCACCGAGTTCTTTGGCAAGGACGACTAATATCGCTGAAAGGGCCGCAAACGTAAAGGTTTTTAAAGGCCAAAGGATTAAAATTTCAAAATCTTTCATATTCCCACACTTTTAGCCTCATACAATCACACCCGAACTTTAGTTTTTCAATATTTTTGCATTTTATCGCTTTTTGCTCGTTGATCTTGTGCCCGGAGTGGAATACATTGCCGCCTAGATTTAGAAAATCTTATTTCGGTATAAAGGTTAGTTTTGTGAACCCCAAACTCTTGATTAGCGATGAAATTCTAATGCATTTATGTAAATTGTGATGATGTGTGATAGGCCTACTCTGAAATTGTAATTGTGTGCTAGTTTGCATTTCATAGTTTCGTATTCTACCTAAATTGCTTATAATGTGATTTCCCAAATTTTGTTCTTTAAATTTGATCATGAATTTGTGGGTTGCGTTAAATTGTTTTTGGGTCTAGTCGGGTGAGGTCTGAGCAACCGCAATTGTGCTAAATGACATACTTTGCCCAATGATGGAGCGGTTAACATCATTCTTAAGGGAAAACGTCATCAAATGGCAAATTTTGGCCAAACCATGGGAAGTGTGAGTACCCTGGTGGCATGGGTCGTATGTGTCTAAGCTTAATTGCATGTGTGTTTTGTTTGATTTTGTGTTTGGGGGTTACGGGCTTGATTTTGGGTAACAGGGTTTAACATTGTCACGATGGGCAATTTAGCAAGTTGGGTCGAGCTCGCTGAAACACCTGGCGGTTCGCCAAAGTCCCCCTTTATCACCCTTAATTTCATGTGTTGGTTGAGTTTTAGTTTGTAACTTTCAGCGGGAAGGTTGGGCTCGCTAAGTTCACTCAGCGACTCGCTAAAAGACTCCCTTGATCGCCCTTTTTGTTCCCCTAACCCCTAAAATACATTGTAACTTTTGGTGGGCTAGTCTAAGCTTGCCGAGTGATATCGGTGATTCCTTGAAAGATACTATATATCGCCGACCTGTCTTTTTTCAGAGAAATTTTTGAGCCTGTCTTTTCGGCGAGCCCGATCTGGCTTGCCTAAGTGACTCGGTGACTCACCGATTGGTTCACCGAGTATTTCTGCAACATGATTTCTGAAATTTTTCTTAGATTAATTCTAACACTTTTTGGTGTGTATTGCAGATATGGCTAGGACAAACTTGGGTTATAGTGGTATGCAGCCCCGCAGAAGAGATGGGGTATTGTTATTAATGAGGGGGCAGATGCACCTTCCAAAAAAGGAAAAAAGGCACCTCCTCAGGGAGGCAAGGGCAAGGGAAACTCGCCCGTATCTGAGATACCGGAGAACAACTCCCGCAGTGAAGGGGAGTCTATTGATTCTCAGGTTTTGCTCTCCAAGCCTGATGACGACCAACCACTACAGACCAAGTGGGCAGAGATTCGTGCTCAAGTTCGTCAGGATTCATCTAGGATCTCAGGGCCTACCCCTGGTGATGTGGATATAGTACTAGCTCCGGCACAGACGGTGGTTCCAGAGCTACCAGTTCAGGGTCCTTCTCACTGGCTACTCAACATGCTAAAGGCCGAGGGATTAAGGACAATTTTTTAAGAGAAGAGGCTGTCTACAGATGGAGTGGTAGACAGGTACCCTCTAATGTGGGAAACACTCCGGTTCCACAGATTCGACATCTTCACCAAGCCCTGAGCCCCATATATCCCCACTTGGGTCTGTGAGTTCTACTCTGCATACGGTGACCTAGTACCTCAGGGGAAGAAGAAGGCTAGTGCCTTCAAACTGGTGAAGTTTGTCATTATCTAGGGGAAAGAAGTGGGGTGCAACAACGATCATATCAATTTTGTACTTGCTAGAGCTACTAGGTTTGAGAACGAGTATGAGGGCTTAGATACAGCTCAGACCCGGGATGACCTAAAGGGATAGCTTGCCTCCATCATTTCATACACCACCCCGAGGTGGATTGAGGCAGGAGCTCCCATCGAGAAGAAGGACTTGAACATTGTCGGTCGGTATTGGTTCGGGTCCATCAGCAGTTCCATCATGCCCTCATATAATAAGTCCATCCTCCGCCATCCAAAGGTGTCACGACCCAGGGGTACGCTCTAGATGTAACACGGCGTACTCGACCCTGAAGGGGTGTCATACAAGCCCTTAGCATATCATAAACATAGGTAATAGAAATTATGCAGAATTTAAAACTTTTTACAATTGAAGTCTTTCATAAAATCAAAGGAAGACTAGACACTGTCTCAATGACCATGTAATACAATCGAGAATCACTAAGGGTCACAACCCTTTATTACATAGTCTCAAAAGAAAATGTAAGAAAGACACTAAAATGAACAACTTACATCCTCGAACTATTAATAGTCACAAAAAGCATGGAGAGAATCAATCCAAGCTTTGAACACTAGAAGAAGCACACCTCAACGACCGGGCCCTACACTTATAGAGAAATGTAGAAATATGGGTTAGTACAAAAATGCACTAAGTATGATAGCAATGCATAAAAATCCTCAAAACATGCTAAAAGGGACATTTTAGTTGAAACCATGTCGTATGCCAATTTTGAACATCATCTTTGAAATAGTTGGGGAAAGTAACTCATAAGACAACTCTTGTACAATTCATCATAGCATAAAGGATATCATCATAATCACAAGCATAGCCTCCAACATACACATAATGCATACCCTCATCACAAGACATAGTTTACATACATAGTTAAATAAAAAGATCATCTCATCATAATAGGACCATCACATAACTAACCCTAAGTTATACTTGTGCAATGCATAGATAAGATCCCATAATCTAATATACACTAAGTACCACTTTTAGGCTACCATGGTCATACTTGTCATGCTTTGATCTTATCTGCAGTTAATACTCATAGAGAAGGAAACATTCATGTTATAACTCATATCAAGGAAATCCACTCATAGAAACAATCCATATAAATCATGCATAAATTAGTAATCATCGTAGTATAAAAGAAACACACCATGGCCACTCTCAAAGCCTACTTGTGAGATGTATGAATTAAGTCCCATACCTCCACTCATACAAAGTAGAACCTCTTGAGGAACCATAATACATAACTCATGTTCTTATTCATATTCTTGTTCATGGAGGAAAATAGCCTTGACCGACATAGACAGTGTGAAATACATGGAATCCGATATCATGTTCCACACTGAAATGAGATGTCCTACTTGCCTAAGGTAGAACTAAATGTATTATCTTTTAGGTGGATCCACTAGCTAAAGACCTATGTGGGCAAATAGTTATACGATAGGGAGATTGCTACTAGAAACCCCAAACCTATTGTATTGACGGGGGAGCGTCCTTCTCATAAGATTATCTTTTGAATTGACGGGAGGGCCTCTACCTCCTATTCCACATCCGTTCGGTGCTAAACATTATTTCCCAAAATTACATGTTTAGTCTTTAATTGAATTTACATGCATGAAGGAGTATCTTACCATCCATCCAACACAACTCATAAAATAGCTCATAGATTCAATAGGTGAGAATGGACTTTTAACCTTTCAATCATCATTAATTATGTGAGGAAAACTTTCACATTATAATCATGTGTTTTCATGAGAATAGGCTTTCAATCAACACAAGAAGATTATCATGGTCATATATATTTCATGCTTAGTAATGTGTAATGGTGCGTATGAGAAAAAGTCTTTCAATTAACACCATAGATACATCATAATCATACGCATGCATGGAGTGTGTGTTATTGTCCTTTCCATGACACAACCACAACATTATCATCTTAGACACTTAACTCTCAAAGAGTTCAGAAAGCATGTACATAGTATCACAACCATCCATAATTCTCATATCTTGCATACAAGGATCATAGATCACATCAAATCAACACATCTACCATTCATTATATTAGACATGGACTAATCGCAATTCAAGTAGTTCATTCATTGTATGCATACTGTAGGTCATGTAGGTAAAATCCTTCCACAATAATACCATATACAATTCAACATGAATAATAACTTCCTTCTTAAAGCCTCAACATTCATAGCTCATTGATTTTAGCTTTTACCCTTTAAGTCTTGGAAGTCATCATCATACTACAAGCATTACTCTCAATAAATACCTCACATGGTCATCATTTAAACCTAACTCTCAAGGTAAACTAACCACATGCTTCATTCTGAACTAATCATAGTCATATAGCATCAAGAAAACTCAATCTCAATACTACTCAACCACGATCCATCATATAAGCCCTAACCCTATTCATTCATATCTACAAGATTTACTTATATGCAATTCATATCTAGGTCATCTAATCTAAGGCAATTCATAAAGAAGTTCATCAATCTTAGAAGGTCACATCTAATCCCTTAATTTGCCTCTTTCATAACATAAAACTTGACCATATTACTTTCACCCTAGAATCTAAGGTTAATCAAGAATACATGTATAATAATACTAAATTCATGTAATTACACCATAAATAATCATCATTTACTTAATTGGGCAAATATACAACAATACCCACAATTTAAGATCCAAATTGGGGATTTCATGGGTTCTTGTGGGAATTATAATAAACCAACGATCATTCATCAATTCAGTCATAATCCATCATAAATCAACCATTGGAAACATTTTAGAAAGGAACCCATGACTTAGACTGAAACCCTAACCTTTTGAGGAAAACACTAGTTTTGAAATTGAACTCTAAAGAGGCTCTATGGGTGAAGACTACCCATAGATGATAAGCTACCATATCTTAGGCTGATTCTTCAAAGAATTTGAGTAGGGAAGACATCCTCCTTCAACCTTATACTTCACCTTCTTCTTCTTCTTCTTCTATGGAGTTTTAGAGAGAGAAATATTGTGAAGGTGAAGAACTTTTTTATTTGATTTGGGTCTTGAGGGTTAATGAAGTAAATGGGGTAGTTTATGACTTAAAATATTTTATATATGTGTATAAAGTTCATATAAAACGACCCCCACTTAAAACCAACCAAAAAGGAAATTACCAAAAAGATCCTCTTTAGGTAGCCCACTCCCAAGCTCCACAGCAGGGCTCACGAGCCGTGGTTATGCCCGTGATCCTTGGGCTGTGGTTAATCTTTGGTGCCTTGAACTCCACAATGTTAAGGCATGACCACTAGTCTTCCCACGAGCCCTGGTCATGACCACTGACCATGAAGTGGCTCGTGGTCCTTAGGCAGTAGCTTGGCCTCAAGACCTTCCCTTTCACAATTCTAAGGGAGCTTCACAAGACCTCCCACGAACCGTGGTCAAAACCACTATTTGTGAAGGTGGTCGTGAACTTGGGCAATGTTTGGACAAGGTTGGGGCAGCCTTGGCCTTTGGCTTAGGCTTTGCCCCTTGTCTCTTGGCACTTGCCCTTGCAACCCTCAATTAAACCCTAGATGGTCTCTTAATTATGGGGTATAATAGGTACCTTGACGTTTAACCCCTAAACCCCTCATTCTAAGCATGGGAAGTCCTATCTACAACCTTAGCTCTCATATCAAACTCTAGAACCCTAATCTTGAGGCTCTACTTTAGTCTACTAGTTTTCCGAAGTGTTACTATATCTCCCCCTTGGGAACATTCATCCTCTAATGACGGTCTAGACACCTTATGGAATTTAATACTGAAGAGTAGCAGCCCATCATGCATGCAACATAAAAATAATGCACAATTCAATGGAGGAACATCAACTCCTTCTCAAAATATAATCAGTGCAACACAAGGAAATAAGAACTACATCTAACAACCATTGATTTAAGAAATTATCATAACTAGCCATGTTCAAGGAGGAACTACCATCTCCTAGTCATAACATGCTCAACATACTCTCAAGGAGCTCATATGCAATTTATTCTCAAAAAGCATTTTATTCAAGGAGGAATCTCTTAACTCCAAACTAAAGCATGCTCATACAATCTTCTCATGAAGTACAATAGGCACTCATGCTCAGTGCACTATAACATGAGGAAAACAATTCTTATAACTCATTTTCTTTCAAAACAAAAGTTTTCATGAACATGCATTATATAAGGAAATCATGGCACCATATCAACACACAACAACCTTGCTAGCTAGGAACACCATCTCCCCCTTGGGAGTAAGCCTATACAAACTCTTCTAAACATCATATATCGTATAATCATAGGAGGAACTACCTTCTCCAACTAAAAGTAAGTTCAACAAAACATTATGGATCTAATATTCCATTTTATCAAATGTATAACAAAGCATGATGATCAAATCATATCAAGAAAAAAAAATATGCCATCATCATACTAAGATGCACAACAACATGGGGAACAAATAAATCATGAAAACAAACTCTATACTAAACAAGAATTCTCTCAAGAACATGCATAACATTAGGATATCATGGAAATTATTCTAAAACACACATGACTCCCAAAACATAAAACAAGCCCAAAAAAGGAACTCTTTGTCTCAAGCTAAAATACGAATAGAAGAAAGGGATGAGGATATTGGGACTCTCAATCAATCTTGCTATCTAAGCATACCATCTCCCCCTTTAGAGTAAGCACCCTACTAAGTCCTCAAATACTACTCCTTTCAAACAATCTCAAAGTATCACCAAAACTCATAATAACCTTATCGGGTTCTACAACCAATCGAGGTCTAATAACCATGCATCCTAACCCTACAAAAGTTAACAAGAGTAAATATATAGGACAAGGAATTTACGGAACAAATATAATATCCAAGACAATATCAAAGGTTATCAAGCAATAAAAGACAAGCAACTCTGGAATCTAATAAGCATAAAACACATACCGGGAGCAACTTTCAAAGGACTCCCTCATTTACCTCTTATCTTAGGGACCACTAGTACCCAAACCACCTGGAGGAGCTTGCTTCCTCTATCTTCCTCTAGCCTTAAGTATCTGGCAATCTCTTATTTTGTGGCCACATCCAACACAACCATAACAACCTTCATGCTAGCTAGACACTTACTATCATGCCTTTCTCCACACCTATCACATGTAGGATTAAGCACATAAGATCCACTACAACTCACTTCTTGAGATTTAGGGGTAGACACCCTATCTTGGTTAAAATTTGGGGGAACCTTACAAGAGCTTTGTCGATAAAACCTTCCTTGAGAGGAATTATTATCATCATATCTATACCTCTTTGTTCCTCTGGACCTCTCTTCAAGTTTCTCCTGTTCAAACCATTGAACATGGACCACAAGACAATCAATATGCATATCATTAGCCAACATAGCCATACGATATTCTTTTGCTATCAAGTCGGACATACCCGACACAAACTTACTCATCTTCATCCTAGGGTCGGCCACTATGGATGGAGTATACCCTGACAACTTAGTGAACACTCGAGAATACTCTTCAACACTCATCCTACCTTGGCAAAGGTTAATAAACTTAAGTATCTTAGCCTCTCTTATCTCTAAAGGGAAAAGCCTATCAACTAACCCATTCTTAAATCTATCCCATTTCATGGGACCCGCTTCTACCGGCCTTTCTCCTTTCTATTGGTTAAACCAAAGTTGAGCAACATCTTTCAATTGTTAAGCGGCCAATTCCGCCTTTTATAACTGAGTTACTCCCACAAAATTGAACACCTTGGAGATCTCATCTATGAAATCTGGAGGATCTTCATCCATCTTGGACCCATAGAATTCTGGAATTTGTATCCCGACTTGAGTCAACAATTAAAAACCATACCTAATCTTTTAATCAGACATTAAGTCAACCCGAACTTGAGGGGCTTGAGGAAGAGCTCCTTGATCAACATTATCTTGTTGAAATCCCCCGATGAAAAATCCTTGAGTTGTCATGTCCTATGGACCACCACATACGGATTAGAAGAAAGATCCTATAAAGTTAAACTCTATCGCATGACATAAGAGTAATGAAGAAGTAGAATTTCCTAAATATCTTGTAGCCGCTCATTCATAAATGTGGCATGCTTCATACTATGAACAAGACACAACTAGACGTGCCATATGAAACACCATCCTAGAATCATTCTCAACCTTGTGATCTGATTACCAAGTTTGTCACGACCCAAAGTACTCCCTAGAAATAACACGGCATACTCAACCCCGAAAGGGTGTCATACAAGCCCTTAGAATATCATAAACATAAGTAATAGAAATGATGCAGAATTTAAAACTTTTTAGAATCAAAGTATTTTCATAAAATCAAAGGAAGTCTACACATTTTGTCAATGACCATCTAATACAGTCGAGAATCAATAAGGGTCACAACCCTTTACTACATAGTCTCAAAAGAAAATGTAAGAAAGACACTAAAATGAACAACTTCCGTCCTCGAACCAAAAGCGTGGAGAAAATCAATCGAAGCTTTGAACAATAGAAGAAGCACACATCAACGACCGGTCCCTACACTTATAAGAAAATGTAGAAATATTAGTTAGTACAAAAATGCACTAAGTATGATAGCCATGCATAAAAATCCTTAAAACATGCTAAAAGGGACATTTTAATTGAAACCATGCCGTATAACAATTTTGAACATCATCTTTAAAATAGTTGGGGAAAGTAACTCATAAGACAAATCATGTACAATTCATCATAGCATAAAGGATATCATCATAATCACAAGCATAGCCTCCAACATACACATAATGCATACCCCAATCATCGCAAGACATAGTTTACACACATAGTTAAATACCAAGATCATCTCTTCATAATAGGTCCATCACATAAGTAAACCTAAGTTATACTTGTGCAATGCATAGATAAGATCCCATAATCCCATCTACACTAAGTACCACTTTTAGGCTACCATGCTCATACTTTTCATGCTTTGATCTTATCCATTGTTAATACTCATAGAGAAGGAAACATTCACGTTCAATAACTCATATCAAAGAAAGCCACTCATAGCAACAATCCATATAAAGCATGCATAAATTCATAATCACCGAATCATAGTATAAGAGAAACACACTATGGCCACTCTCAAAGCCTACTTGTGCCATGTATGAATGAAGTCCCATACCCCCACTCATACTAAGTAGAACCTCTTGAGGAACCATTGTACATAACTCATGTTCTTATTCATATTCTTGTTCTTGGAGGGAAAATAGCCTTAACCAACATAGACCATGTGAGCTACATGGAATCCGGTGTCATGTCCCAAACGGAAAAGAGATGTTCTACTTGCCAAAGGTAGAACTAAATATATTAGCTTTTAGGTGGATCTACTAGATAAAGACCTATGTGGGCACATAGTTATGGGACAGGGATATTGCTACTAGAAACCCCAAACATATTGTATTGACGGGGGAGCTTCCATCTCATGAGATTATCTTTAGAGAACCCAGCCTTTTGAATTGACGAAATGGCCTCACCTCATATTCCATATTCGCTCGGTGCTAAGTATCATTTCCCAAAATTACATGTTTAGTCTTTCATTGAATTTACATGCATGAAGGGGTATCTTACCCTCCATTCAACGCAACTCATAAAATAGCTCATAGATTTAATAGGTGAGAATGGACTTTCAACCTTAGAATGATCATTAATTATGTGGGGAAAACTTTCACATTATCATCATGTGTTTTCATGAGAATAGACTCTCAATCAACACAAGAAGATTATCATGGTCATGTACATTTCATGCATAGTAATGTGTAAAGGTGCATATGAGAAATAGTTGTTCAATTAAAACCATAGATAAATCATACTCTTATTCATGCATGAAGTGTGTGTGTGTAATTGTCCTTTAAATGACACAACAACAACATTGTCATCTTACACACTTCACCCTCAAAGTGTTCATAAAGCATGTGCATAATATCACCACCATGCATAATTCTCATATCTTGCATACAAGGATCATAGATAACATCAAATCAACACATCTAGCATTCATTATATTAGACTGGGATATAATCGCAATTCAAGTAGTTCATTCATTGTATGCAAAAGCTCATGTAATCATATTGTAGGTAATGTGGGTAAAGTATTTCCACAGTAATACCATATACAATTAAACATTCCTAATAGCTTCCTTCTTAAAGCCTCGACATTCATATCTCATTCTTTTAGCTTTTACCCTTTAAGCCTTGGAAGTCATCTTCATACTGCATGCATTCCTCTCAAGAAATACCTCACATGGTCAGTATGTAAACCTAACTCTCAAGGTAAACTAACCACATGCTTCATTCTTAACTAATCATACTCATATACCATCGAGTAAATTCAATCTCACTACTCAACCATGATCGATCATATAAGCCCTAACCCAATTCATTCATGTCTACAAGCTTTACTTATAAGAAATTCATATCTAGGTCATCTAATCTAAGGCAATTCATAAAAAAGTTCGTCAATCTTAGAAGGTCACATCTAAACACTCAATTTGCCTCTTTCATGGCATAACACTTGACCATATCACTTTCACCCTATAATCTTAGGTTAATCAATAATATATGTATAATCATACTAAAATTATGTAATTACACCATAAACAATCATCATTTACTCAATTAAGCCAATATATAACAATACCCACACTTTAAGATCCAAATTGGGAAAATTGGGGATTTCATGGGTTCTTGGGGGAATTCATCATAAACAAACAATATTTCATGAATTCAATCATAATCCATCATAAATCAACCATTGGAAACATTTTATAAAGGAGCCAATGACTTAGAGTGAAACCCTAACCTTTTGGGGAAAACACTAGTTTTGAAATTAAACTTTGAAGGGGCTCTATGGGTGGAGGCTACCCATATATTATAAGATACCATACCTTAGGGTGATTCTTAAAAGAATTTGAGTAGGGAAGAAAGCCTCCTTCAACTTTATACTTCACCTTCTTCTTCTTCTTCTATGAAGTTTTAGAGAGACAAATATTATGAAGGGGAAGAACTTTTTGATTTGATTTGGGTATTGAGGGTTAATTAAGGAAATGGGGTGATTTATGATTTAAAATCGTTTATATATGTGTATAAAGTCCATATAAAACTACCCCCACCTAAAACCAACAAAAAAGGAAATTACCAAAATGACCCTCCTTAGGCAGCCCACTCCCAGGCTCCACGGCTCCACGGCACGGATCACGAGCCATGGTCAAGACCACGAGCCGTGGTCCTTGAGAAGAGACTAAGAATTGGTGCCTTGGCGTCCACAATACTAAGGCATGACCACGAGCCTTCCTACGAGCCGTGGTCATGACCACTGGCCGTGAAGTTGCTAGTAGCTTGGCCTCAAGGCCTTGCCTTCCACAATTCTAAGGGAGTTAACGAGACCTCCCATGAACCGTGGTCAAGATCACTGGTCGTGAAGGTGTTTGTGAACTTGGGCAGTGTTTGGCCAAGGTTGGGGCAGGCTTGGCCTTTGGCTTAGGCTTTTGCCCCTTTTGCCTTGGCACTTTCCCTTGCAACCCCTAATTAAACCCAAGATAGTCTCTTAAATTATGGGGTCTAACACGTACCTTGACTTTTAACCTCTAAACCCCCTTATTCTAAGCATGTGAAGTTTTATCTACGACCTTAGCTCTCATATCAAACTCTAGAACCCTAATCTTGAGGCTCTAGTTTAGTCTACTAGTTTTCCGGAGTGTTAGAAAAGGAGGTGTGTCTAGGATAAATCATCACAAAGAAGTGTCTCAACTTGGGACTCATTATTCAGCAAGAGATGGACATGATTGTTAAACAACGCAAGACGTCCCTTCCCTTCCCAATCCTATTTACAAAATTATGTCAGCGTACTGGAGTTCCTCGTGACGAGAAGTGGGACGTAGAGGTCACTCCCACATCTTCCTTATTTATCTAGGGCATAGAGGCCGATTAAACTCGAGATGTGGTGAATAGGAGGAGAGCAGCTCTGGTGGATGCTTCCCCGGAGGTTGATGTTGATTCTATACATGTGGAGGCAACTTTAACTACTTCGGCCTCCAAGCCTTCAGGTAGATTCACTTCCACTTCTTCCCAGGTTCCTGGTTCTTCTGCTGCTTCCCAGCCCACTAGGATTACTCAGGCCATGATCCTTAAGATGAGGCACCTAGCCCATTCGCCAATGTGCGGGCTACCCGGCTAGCGGTTAAGTTGCCTTGGATGATTGATCGAGCCATCTTAGGTGCGTTGACACCTCTCTGGACATCTATTGACGTTCTTATAGTGAGATTAGAGACTTCTGAGAGTCGATATGGGGTTACTTTAGAGGTGACGGCTTTGAAATTTGAGGTTTCAGACTTGAGAAAGGATGTGAATTATCTCAAGTCCACATACTTCACTTCTCTTTTGGAGGTACCTAAGGATCAGGATGCCCCAGCTAGTTTTGAGATTCCTCCAGCCACCACCGGAGATATGCCTATGGATGATGTGGTAGCCGACGAGTCATATACAGAGACAAATGAGGAGCAACTGGATGCTCAGGAGACAATCATCTATGGAGACATGCCGGATATAGAGGAGATGATTGTATAGTGAGTCATTAGGACATCGCTGACAGAGATGTCCATGGCAGGCTCTAGTGGAGCCAGTATTGTTGCTATTACCCCGAGCACCGAGGCCAGGATCAGAGTGTGACTCCGGGCATTGATGCCCCGACAGATGGAGCGATTGTCTAGACAATATTTTTCTATACCTCCCTCTCTATCGTTTTTATTGACTTTTGATTATATTTGTTGCATTTGAGGACAACTACTTCTTGTTTGTGGTGGGATGAGGTTTTTCTATACCTACCTCTTGTGACTATATTTTGTATATATTTGGTTTTTGGTGTTTTAAATTGTGTTTTGATGTGATCTTCTGTATGTTTGAGCTTGTGGCTCATTGTTATGAATGAAAATGGGTTTTGACCCCATCTGAAAATTTTTGCCACTTTTTGTTGTGTGTGAATGCGGTTGTGCAAATTTGAGTATCGGTTATAATCAATACCGATGACTTAAATAGTGCTCTTAGTAAAATATAAATGTGCGGCTACAATAAGGCCAAATGAAGTTGCGTAGACAATATGTGGACTTTTTGCATCTCATTGTGACTAGCCGGTTAACGAATGAAGTCTCTTGTGATGAACAATGAACACTAGCAAAAGTGTGGAGTCTCGTTTAGTATCGGTGCCAATGCCTTGTGTGATGACACCTAGAATTTACCCCATTCGTCTGGTTGACTAAGTGATGCAAGGAGTTGAAATGAGTTTAGGCAACAATTTTGAAGAGTGAAACAATTTTACAATATACCTCTTTTGTGGCCAATCTTGTGAGATGTGTGAACCTTGCTTGAACCCCTTAAAGCCTTAACCTTTTGTGGGAAGAAAATCTAACAAATGTGGCCCATCTTGTTCCATCCACCCATAACTATCATGAAGTGTGGCTTGATTGAATAGTCAACTTAGGCCAAAAGCTTAAGTTGGGGGTGTTCGGTAGTGCATTGAAAGTTGAATAATGGGGTGAATTTTGAGCATGAGAAAAAATTCTGAAGAATAGGAAGAAAAGTGATGTTCAAACCACATTTCATGAGGGTAGCAACCACTAAGCCTAAATGACCATACCTTTACACTCAACCCCGTTACAAGACATGAAAAGACCTTTTTGATCTTGAGTAAGCTGAAATGAATGTTGATAGGAAAATAAGGGCAAACCTATGGGTGAAGGCATGCATGTGTTCATCTTTGTGAGTGTGAGAGTCGTGTGTGATTCCAGAGCTATAAATTTTTGAACAATAGTGTGTGAATATGGAATCATCTTTGTTGTGAGGGAATTTGAGTACCTTTGTTGAGCTTGAACTTGCATTTGAAGCAAGTATTGTGAACTTGAGCATCTTTGGTAATGGTGAATCACTATTTGAATCATTGAGTGCACAATTGATCCTTGCATGAGTAAGTTGAGTCTTGTTGTGTATATTCATGATTGAGACTTATGTAACACTGTTTGAGACATCTCTTTTGAACTATTGAACTTATATTTTACTTAAGGACAAGTAAAATTTTATGTTGGAGGTGTTGATAAGTCTGAGATTTTGACTCATTTAGGGTTTTGTTTACATATATTTAGGGTCCTCAAATGCTCAATTGGTGCCAATAATTGATGTTAAATCCTTGATTTTTAGGTATATGGATTGAGGAACAAAGCAAGGACACTAATCGGCAAAAAGGAACAAAACAAGCTGAAGAAATGAAGAAGTGCAAGCCTGAGGATCGCCAGGAGCACTCAGCGTGTCGCCGAGTGGCTTACCATACAGCCTAAAGTTCCAGTGTGCCAAGTCTTGAGGAAAAGAACCAAGTTGGCGATGTAAAGAAGCAGTCGACGGATCGTCGAGTGGTTCCGCGAAGACAAGATAGATCGCCCAAAGTTACAGATCTTGAGGATGCTGAGTACTAAGGCAAAAGGGTGATGAAAGAGACCAAAGGGCGGTTTCCCGAATCGGACTTACTTCTCCAATTGACTCTTCGCAGCACATTTTTGGCGACTATAAATACGTTTCTGAACATTTAATTTAGTATCAAATACTCTTTAGAAGAATCTATTATTATGTTTTGAGCATCTGCAGACATTTTTCTCTATTTTTTCCTTACCCTTGAGTAATTGAAGGCATTCACTATTGAGAAATTGGAAGTGGGTCTTTGAGATTCCTCAAATTTAAGCATTGTAAGGACGAAATTACTCTTACCTAGTTAATGGATAATATATTTTGTAACTGTTTTTACCTTTTTATCATGTCTAATTAAAACCCTAATTTATTGGGTGTGATCATGTGATTATTGGATGATTTAGTTTTTGGGTATTGCTAATTGTTAGTTTAAATTCTATTTAGAAGTGAGTTTAATCATTAATTGTTGTTTAATTTAAGAATTGTAGTTGCAAATGCATTTTTATGTTTGTGTTCTTGGCTTGCGAGAGAGAGAAGTTTTAGAACTAAAATTAGTGATTGACGGTTTATGGGTATTGGGTTGATCTGGGTTAAGCTCAAGAGAGTGAATCATAAACCCAGTCCCACACATTCAACTCGAGAGAGTGAATGGGTTAAGGTGTGGGCTGCTTTTATTTTGCATGCTTGTTGATGTTCAAGAGAAATCACTTGATTTTGGGTAAATTGTT
Source organism: Solanum tacnaense (assembly GCA_029582525.1). Classification (NCBI taxonomy): domain Eukaryota; kingdom Viridiplantae; phylum Streptophyta; class Magnoliopsida; order Solanales; family Solanaceae; genus Solanum; species Solanum tacnaense. The sequence continues at coordinate 45,324 of JAJOOD010000738.1, forward strand.
CGGGAAATTTTTTACCTCCATTATGGCCTAACCTACTCACTAATATCTAGCTATTTACTAATAGTTTCAATTACCCATTTGTCAATATTTTCCTATAATCGATCACATCCCAAGAACACGTCTCATTATTATTAATTCGTATTGTTTGTGATTGTTTGTAGATGTTAATAAAAACCAAAACCCCCATTTGACACTTCTGTCACCCCTTAATTAAAATGATGTCTTTGTTCAATAACTTTTATTCCTATGACTGATTTTACCATTTTCATACTTTCCAATCGAATCTGAAACACATACTGCTCCCTGTGGGATTCGACCCCAACTCATTTAGTGGGTTATATACTAATTTACGATTGTTGATGCTTAGAATTGGATGAAGTGTCTTTCAAACGTTATTAATCATTGAAGACACTTAGAATTTGCTTTGTTAGTCAGATTAATTGAGTGAAGCAAGCTATTTAAATGATCTTAGGCAAAATTTTGGAGAGTGAGAAAATTTTGGTATGTTTAAATAGCCAACTTAGGCCAAAAGCCTAAGTTGGCGTTGTTGTGAAAAAAAAGGAAAGTCAAGAAGTGTGAAAACATTCACCCATTTGATGGATTGTTCTGAAAAAAATTGAACCCCTCCATGTAAAAAAAATAAAAAATTATGAAATAAGATATGTTAAAATAGTGAAAAATAGGGTTTCTGGTGATCCATGGTTAGTTGAATAATGGGCGGTTATTGAAAATGTTTGAATGTGAAAGAGAAGGAGAAAGAATAATATTCTGGCCATACTTCATGAAAGTAGAAGCCACTAAGCCTAAATGACCATAACGTAGCACTCATCCCCATTACAAGCCTTAAAATGACCTGTGTGATCTTTAGTGAGCTGAAATGATTGTTGATTGGAAAATAAGGGCAAGCCTATGGGTTGAGTCATGCATGTGTTTGTCTTTTTTGAGTGTGAGAGTTGTATCTGATTCCAGAAATTTAAATTGTTGAAGAATTTAGTGTAAATCTGGAATATTTTTTGTTGCGAGGGCATTTGACTGCCTTTGTTGAACTTGAACTTACTTTTGAAGAAAGTACTGCGAACTTGAGCATCCTTGATAATGGGGAATCTCAATTTGAATTTTTGACTGCACAATTAAGCATTATATGTGTAGTTTATACTTTTTGTGTGTATTCACGTTGAGTCTTGAACATCACTGTTTGTAGACATCCTTGCTGAACCAATTGATCTCAAGATTTACTTTAGGACAACCAAAAGATTAAGTTTGGGGTGTGGATGAGTCCGAGATTTGGACTCATTTAGGCCTTTATTTTGATAGTTTTGGTGTCCTCAAATGTTTAATTTATGTTATAAACCGATGTTAAAGCATTGATTTTCAGGTATGTGAGTTAAATAGTAAGGCAAGGACACTACCGGGCAAAAAAGAGTAAAACAAGCTGAAGAACTGGAAAAAGGAGATCTGTGTGATTGCCAACACCACTCACCGAACCTCCGAGTGGCTCTTTAGCTCTCCTAAAGTTCAAGCATGCCAGCCCTGGGGAGGAAAACCAAGTTAGCGACTAAAATGTCCAGTGGGAGTATCACTGATCCACTCCGCGACAACAAGTTGGATCACCCTAAATTACAAGACGTAGAAGGTTGATGACTAATTCAAAATGGAGCTAGAAGGGAGTCAAGGGTAGATCGCCGAACGACTCGGCGAGGCGCAACTTATACTACCAAATTGACTTTAAGGCCAAAAAGTGGAAAACTATAAATTGGAATTTAAACGGAATTTTAGGGGTTCTCTTTTCAGTTCCCAATTAGTTCTGATCCCCAAGTTAGAAAGTGAAAGTTTTTCCCTTAGTTTATCAGTTCTTATTGTATAATTTTGTGGATTTTGAATTGGGTTTATGAATTTAACTATTTTGGAACATTGTAAAGGCTTGGAGACTATTACCCAGCTGATGGCTAATTGAGTTAGTAATTGTTCTTACCTTTTTATAATGTTTAGGTAAAACAACAATTGTTGGGGTGTGATCATGTGATTATGGGCTGAATTAGCTTATGGGCATTGTTAATTACTAATTTAAATGCTATATTGAAGTGGGTTTAATCATTAGTAGTGTTTTAATCTATGAATTGTAGTTGCAAATGCAATTCTAATTTTGAGTCTGTACCTTGCTTGAGAGAGAGGTTTTGGAACCAAATCTTTTGAATTATGGTTTATAAGTATTGGGTTGATATGGGCTTAGCTCGAGAGAGTCAATCCTAAACTCAATCCTTACCATATTGCTCGAGAGAGTGGATGCATTAAGGTTGTGGGATGTTCCTATTTGCTAAGCTTGAAACGTGATAGTTGTTCAAGAGAAAACTATTTCACTCATAGTGTAGACTACCCAGTGATATTTTGCTATTTATTAGTAGTTTCAATTACCCATTTAGTGAAATCTGCCTATAATCGATCACATCCTGAGAATTCCTCTCTATATTGTTATTTCCTCTGTGTTCGATTGTATTGTAGTTGATAAATGACAATCCAAACCACCCATCTGATATTCAAGTCCTCTTCTTAAACTTGTTTACATGTCTTTTTCAATAAATTTTATTCCTATCACCGAATAGACCACTTTATAACTTAATAACTAAAATTTAAACACATACCGCTGTGGGTTTGACCCCAACATTTCAGTGGGTTTTATACTAATTAACGAACTTTTGCACCTAGAATTGGATGAGGTGTGTGCTTGAAATGTTAATAAGGGAGATGGTGCACTTAGATAGCAACGCCGTTGAGTGTTCCTTAAGTTCATGATTTGGGTTTACTTGAATTTCTCACCCTTGAAAGGTGTAATGAGTTTGGGAAGTTTAGTCCCTATCTTGTAGGCCAATATGAGATCTTGAGACATGTTTGTAAGGTTTCTTGTGAGCTAGAGTTGTGTAATGAATCGACATCGGTGAATCCGGTTTTCCATGTCTCTATGATTAAGTTGTGCATCGGAGATCCGACATCTAGAAGTTCCCTTAGAAGAATTGGAAGTTAATGAGAATCTCTTTTATGGAGAAGTATCGGTTGAGATCCTAGACCGGCAAGTCAAAAATTTAAGAGACAAAGAGGTTTCTCTCGTGAAAATGTTATGGCGGGATCTTTTAGTTGAAGGTATCACTTGGAAGGCCGAGGCCGATAATATGTCTTCATATTCTCATCCTTTTTCCTTCTACTCCTCTTCTAGCTGGAGATAAAGAGTTCCTCAACATTTGTTCTTTATGTGAAGTCATGTGTGTTTTAGATATTCCCATGATTTCTTTATGATTTACATGTTCATGAAAACTTGTGTTTTGAAAGAAAATGAATGTGCATGATTTCCTCATGTTGTAGTGCATTGGGTATGAGTTGCCTATAGACTTTATGAGATGAGTTGTTAAACATGCCTTAGCTTGGAGTTGAGAGATTCCTCCTTAAATGTATGTTATGAGTATATATTGCATATAGGCTCCATTAGATTGTGTTGAGCATGCATTTAGCTTGGAGGTGATAATTCCTTCTTGCCCATGAGAGATATTGAAATTTCATGAATAATGGGTTGTTAGATGTAGTTCCTACATTCCATATGATGCATTGACAATGTTTAGCATGGAGTCGATGTTTCCTCCATAGTTGTGTGCATTTAGATGAGTTGCATACATAATGGGTTGCTAGTCAAGAGTCGTTTCCTTTAAGAGATGCCTTGAATGTCATTCGAGGACGAATGTCCCCAAGGGGGACATATTGTAACACCCCCTAGTATAGTACACCAACTAGGGCTAAGTGTGAGGGCAACAAGCCAATGACAAGGGGAAAGAGCCAAGGAAGAAGAGAAAGAGCCAAGGGATGGGGCAAAGGCTACCCAACTTTTCCAAGTCATTGCCCACCTACCCACGAGAGTCTTCACGGCTCGTGGTGGTGAGGCAATATCCTCCTCAAGGCTTCCCAAGTTGACCTCCTTCACACGAGCCAGTTCATGGCTCGTGAATCCTTTGACAGATTGTGGGTTGGGTCGTGGTGTTGCCTTAGCTTTTTTAGGGCTAGGGGAAGGTGGCTTACCCACTTGTCCATGACCATGAGAGGGACCACAGCTCATTGTAGGCACTACGGCTCGTGGAGCCCTCTGTGAAAGGAAGCAGTGCACTGCCAAGTTAAGGTATTTTGGGTCTTCCAATTTTAATTAAAATAAAGTGAGGTTGTTTTGCCTAAGCCTAGTACTCCTATAAAAGTGATTTTAACCCTTTAAACTCACCAGTCAGACATTATTTCCAAAACCCTAAAAGAATCCCGAAGTTGTTCTCTCAAATATTTCTCTCTCTAGAACTTGAAGAAGAAGAAAGAGTTCAAGCTAGTATCAAGGTCAAGTCTCCAATCCTCAAGCATTTGTGAGCTTTGTAATCAAGGTATGATGTATTTTCATCCATGGAATCCATTCATCCAATTTAGAAAAAGAATTCCCCAATTCTTGTTAGCGTTTCTTCTAATGTTATGGGTATTGATCCAATTGAGTGGATTGTGATTGATTATGATTGAATTGATAGAATTACATGTTTTAAAGATGAATTTACATGTACCCATACCTAACCCATCTCTAGAAAGATGAAATTGATTTAAATGGGTTTATGCCATGAAAGGGGAAATTGAGTATTTAGATGTAATCTTCTATGATTTATGAGATACATTATCGATTGCTTGAGATTGAAGCATATACACAGGAATTGCTTAAGAGTAAGGCTTATAGATATGAATTGATTGAGATCAAAGTATATATGATGAATTATGATTTGTAAGGCTGTGAGATTAGAATTGCCTTGAGACTAAGGCTTGTAAGATGAATGATGATTAGTAGAGATTTTAGAGTAAAGCTAATATGACGAGTTATAACTAGCATGGCTTTAAGAGTAGAACTTACTTGATGAGTTATGATGAATAGGTCTTTGAGAGTAAAGCTCATATATATATAGATGTTGATTTGTAAATATGATTATTGTAGAAGGATTTACCCACGTGATCTACTCTATGTTTGGTTGAATATATAATGTAAAAGGTTTTTTCACATAGAATGATTCTAGGTTGAAAGGCTTTCTGACCTAAAATGAATCAAAACATGTATGAACTATACTATTTTGAAGTGGGAATATGAGTCCCTTCATGAATAGCTTGACTTTGTAAGACACGACCTTGCTTGGTAGCTTGAGTTAGTAGATCTCATGGATAGCCTTGGATTGAGCAATAGTACCCTTCCAATGGTTAGCTTGAACTTAGCACAATAGAGTGCTTTGCATGGTAGATTTACTTTGTGAGGACACACTATATCATGATAGCTTGGATTGAGCAATAGTACCCTTCCTTGAGTAGCCTCGACTTGCATAAAAGAATGCCTTCCATGATAGCTTGGTCTAGCATAATTAGGTGTTTTTCCTTGATAGCCTTAAATTGGTAAATCATAACTATTCATGAGTAATGACTTGTCTTGGACTAGTAAATAAGTACTCTTAAATGAATAGTAAGAATAGCTAACGAGGGACAAGTCCCTAATCAAAGTAGCATATATAGTTATGAAACAAGGTTACTTCAAGGAAGTATCGTAAGTATGTTTTAATAGTTGCCTTACTTTGTATGTATGACTAGAGGTGGATGAACCAAGTCTTGAGTAAGGATAAATGACGCTTCTTGAGAAGTGTTCCTCTTATAGTATGATGATTTATGTGCATAGATTATGCATATGACTTATGTTGTTATCTCTTATGATTATGGTATATGTCTTATGTTGAGTAATGCCTATGTTATGCCTATGCTGATGTTGACGCTAGTCATCATATTTAGTACGTCATTGTACTAACGCATACTATTGCCTACATTTCTTATCCAAATGTAGGGTCCGCTGATATCGATTCTCACACTCATGGCTAGGATCATAGTAGAGCAAGGAGTGAAGATTTGCTGAGTTCACATTGTATTCGAGGATTTGACCACCATTTTCCTTTATGTCTTTCTTTTATGTTTGAACTATTGTATGGGTTGTGTCCCAATATTTATCATGTTTTAGATGGTTGGAGACAAGTGTATTAGACTTCCGCTCATTTTATAAAGACTTTGATATTGTTGAAAATGTTTTAAATTTATGCTCATTTCTATTTTATTATGTTATGATAGGATAATTAAGCTGGCTTGTATGAGGCCTCTCGGGGTCTTGTGCGCCTTGTTACATTTATGGGGTACCCCTGGATCGTGACAAAAAGTAAAGTGGAATTCTCAACACTTGTTTGATTAGCCATCTAGTACATAAGAATGAAATTGGGCCTAGCCTATACATCATGTGCACCACTCAAAGTAAAAAAGAAGACCTAAAACAATGAAAATCCATCCTCGAAGCATGAGGACTCACGAAAGCTGGAAGTCTCTCAAATCAGCCACTAGCCACGAACTAGAGAACCTAGATTGTTGGACCCTACATTTTGGGGAAATGTAGGCAACAATATGCTTTAGTATAAAGTATGTACCAATTATGATAGCCATGCATATAATAAGAGAAAAGACATAAAGACCCCATTAAAGTTGTCCCGTATTTGCATAAAGACACCTTAACTTTCAAAATGTCCTATCACCCCACAAAAGTATTAAATATCTTTGTAAATGGGCCATTTTGACCCTTTTCCTCATCTGGGTTTTTACCACGCACATGAGGCGCGTCAAGCAGCGTTTTCACTGCCATGGACCAGTTTAAAAGTGTCACATGTCATTTTCTTTCTTTATGATTAATTATTTAATCACTTTATATCATCTTCCCCAAATTTAAACCCAATATAGCCATTGATAGCCCTAATTTTTCAATTTCATGGTTTTTTCCATAGCCCTACAATAGCAATTACTCAAAAACACAACGAAAAACTATAAAATCCTAACAATGGCAACTATAGTAGGTTGATTTCAACACTTTTACACTATAATAATCCCTAAAATCATAATAATCGGAAAAAAATTTAATATTTATCATATGATCTACCCTAACCTGTTAAACATTCAATTCTTTGTCCCTCCAAGAATCTTCACTAAGACACATCAACAATGAGATTATCAACACCAACATGGCGAGAAAACTTTTCTATTTCTTCAGATTTTATGGAAAGTTGAGAAATAAGAAAAGAAAAGGAGAAGACGACTTTTCTTCAAAGAATAGGGTCGGGTCGGATCGGATTGAATTCTATCACAGGGAGTGAGCAACACGTGCCACTACATACACGAGGGAATGGGTCAAAATGGCCCATTTACAACGATATTAAATAGTTTTGTGGGGTGATAGGACACTTGGAAAGTTAAGTTGTCTTTATGCAAACACGGGACAACTTTGATTGTGTCTTTATGTCTTTACTCCATATAATAATTATATCATGCTAAAATAGGACATTTTGAAGAACATGCAATGATCATGCTAAATTATGAAACTTGAGAGGTAGGAAGCATAAGTCATAAAATATGATCAATGCAAGTTAATATCATCTTAAAACATACTTATGATATTTCTGGAAGTAACCTTTGTTCATCATAACTTTACTTGTTTGTGGGAAGTAGCATTAACCGACATATAAGACCTTATGAGCTAGAAACATTGTCACGACCCAAGGTTACCCACTAGATGTAAGATGGTGTACTTGACCCCGAAGGGGTCTCATACAAGCCCTTAGAATATCATGACATAAAGTATTAGAACAATAACAGTAAAAACACATTCAAGTCCAGAAGTCTTTATAAAGGAAAGCAGAAGTCTAGACTTGTCTCAATTAGCCAACTATTGCAATAGTTCAAATGAAAAGGCACATAGCCCATAAAAACCATTCAATACTCGGAAAACCATTCAATACTGAAACCGACTCTACAGATGTGGTTTCAGACTCAACATCCATAACCATAACAAGGTGGTAAATACACCCTTTGGAGATCATTTTCCTAGCTTTAAGACAAGAAAAAAATTGACCTCTAGTGATAGAATTCCACCCCTTCCACTCTAAAATAGGCTCATTTGGAAATTGGAATTTGACCACCCGAGTCCTACAATCTATAGAGGCATAACATGCACGTAACCAATCCATACCAAAAATCACATCAATGTCTAACATATCTAACTCTACCGAATCCACCAAGGTAACTTTATAGGACAAGGAAATAGAACAACTTCTATAAACTTTCCTAGCAACCACCGAGTCACCAACTGGGGGTAGAGACCGAAAAAAGTTCTACTAAACCTTCGGGAGTATTTCAAATTTCAGGGCCACAAAAGGTGTCACAAAGGACAAAGTATCACTGGGGTCTAGAAAGGCATATACAATAATAGAGAAAACTTTTAACATACCGGTCACCACATCTGGGGAGCTCTCTTGGTCTTCTCGGGATCAAAGAGAATAAAAGCAATTTTGCTTTGGGAAATTGTAGTTTGGACCGCTTGGAGGAGCTTTCTTGTCCTCTATTCTCTTACTCGAAAGAGTTGGACAATTTCTACATTGATGACCACTCTTTCCATAATTATAAAACACATCCGAACCCGTTAGACACTTGCCATCATGTTTCTTACCTTCTTTAACACAAGTAGGCCTAGTCATAGAAGACCCTCCACCATTGCCTCCTTGAGGTTTATGGTTAGGTACCCTATCCTTGTTGACCATTGGGGAATCACTAGAGGAAACTTGGTTGGAAAACCTTTGTCCCCCTTTCCCATTGGACCTAGCATTGGAAAAGTTCCCATCACTGGTTCTAGCTCTTTTAACCTCCCTATTCATTTTATTGAGTTTTGACTCCTCAATTTGTTCCTCTTGCACCATGAGACGTGAAATATTCATACTTGGGACAAGCATTACCAAACGACATTCATTGACTAACATGTCAGACACTTTCATCGCAAATTTATTCATCTTAGCTTTCGAATCTGCCACTATGGTTGGAGCATATTTGGATAGTTGGGTTAACTTTAGAGCATACTATTTTACACTCATTACCCTTTGTCAAAGGTTTATGAACTCTTGCATCATTAGTTCCCTCAACACTAGGGGAAATAATCTATCAAGAAACTCTGATTTAAAAAATTCCCATCCTATCGGGCCCGCTCATACGGGTCTCTCACCCTTCAACTGATCATACCAAACTCTAGCAACATCATTTAGTTGGTAGGCGGCTCGCTCCGCCTTTTCCTCTAAAGACACCCCCATAGGTTCAAGCACTTTGTAAACCTCGTCGATAAACCTTTAGGGATCTTCTTCTACTTTAAAGGCATGAAAATCGAGAGGGTTCATCCTAGCAAAATCCATAACCCTTGAAGCAGCTGAATTCACATTAGGATTCACTAGAGCTACAACTTCTCTAGTAGCTTGAGCTATCATTGCTTGGGAGTTAGTTGTCACGACTTGAGCTTGAGACGTCATGGCTTGGGTCAATATTTGGATAGTGGACCTAAACTACGTCTCGGTCACATTCAAAACTACGAGATCAATTAGATCTTGGTTAACTTGAGGAGCTTGATTACCTTGAAGAGCTTCCTCATTCTCATTGCCACCCTTCATTCTTCAAGCATTAACCCTTCGTTTATTCATATCCTCAAGACACAAAAGAAGGGTTAAGAGAGGGACTTAAATAGAGGTAACCTATAATGCATGACTCAAGAGTAATGAAAGAAGTGAAATTTCCTAAACATCTTATAGCCTCTCATTCATAAGTGTGGCGCACTTCACACTCCTGAACAAGACTCTAGTAGACATGTTTTATGAGACATCATCCTAGAATCATTATGAACCTTGTGATCGGATTACTACGTTTTTCACGACCCGAGGGTACCCCCTAGACGTAACATGGCGTACTTGCCCCGAAGGTGTCTTATACAAGCCCTTAACATATCATGACAAAAAGTATTAGAACAAAAGTAAAAACACATTTAAGTCCAAAAGTTTTTATAAAGGAAAGCAGAAGTCTAGACTTCTCTCAATTAACCAACCATTACAATAGTTCAAATGAAAAGGGACATAGCCCATACAACATAGTCTAAAAGTGAAATACTATAAATGAAACTCAAAGTAGATCTCTCATCCTCTATTAATGAGGACTCACCAAAAGCAAGGAGAATAGTCGAATTCAAGCTTGATTTAAATAAAAATTGCTTTAAAAACCAGACCCTACACTTTGTGAAAATGTAGAATAAATATGGTTTGGTAAAAAAATGCACTAAGTATGATAGTCATGCATAAAAATCATGAAAACATGCAAAAAGGGACATTTTAGTTGAATGCATATCATTTCTAAGTTAAAACATCATTTATAAGATAATGGAAGAGCATAAGTCATAAGCAAGTTCATTATATAAATACTCACATCATAAGAGAACCATGCCACTTGTACCCTCAAAGCATACTGATATACCGTGAGTTTATGGTATTTTTAATACATTTCACTTAAGAGTTGTGCGTTTATAGGGCCATTTTGTATTGGTTTTTATATCTTTTTATCATGTTTGCAGGAAAGAAGTGCAAATGCAGATGTTGAGAGACACAACTGAAGAATGTGCAGAAAATGGCATCTACGAATGTGATTAACGAACCGTAGGTCCAATCACGTTTCGTAAATGGTGATCATAGATGGACGGGAAAGGCTTGAAGAAGATCATAGAATTTTTGACCAGGTGTGGAACCACGGTTGCAAACGACAGACCATAGATCGACCTACAGGCCGTACTGCAGTTTCGTCAAATCATTGATAGAGGATATTCCAGTACCAGATTTTTAAGATTCTAAGTATGGAGCTACGGAGGAGGATCCACGGCCCGTAGATCAAACAACGGTCCGTACTGTTGAATCATTGATTCATTCATAGAGTGAAGATTTTGAAGTTGAAAATACTGGCCAACTCCTGAGCCACGGAAAGAACCTACGGACCGTAGGTCAATCCACGGTCCGTAGGCCAGTGTCGAAGCTTGAAACCGCATCCTGAAACATTATTTCCTTATTTTGTTTCCGTTTTAGTTAGGACTTGTTTATTTATATATAGGGCATGTAAACCTCGTTTTTGGAGGTTAGACTTTATTATTTTAGTTCTAGTTTTTGGCTTTGGAGAATAACTTGCAACTTTAGCAATTCTTAATTTCCTAAGTTCGTTTTGAAGATTTTGACTTCAAAATTTAGGTTGAGATTCTGGGTTTATTCTTCTCATTACGTAAGTTCATGATTTCTTCATCTAAAAATATGAATTGTGTTCTTGCAACTATGGGTAACTAAATCCACACCTAGGGTTGTGGGAACCATGAGCGAAAAACAATGTATGAATAGTAACTAAGTAATTCTCGAATAGTGTTAATGCATGCATTGATAATTCTTTCGTTTAGAAGTCCTTTTAACGAGTGCACGCGTTAGAACTTGCCTTGTTGCTACTAGCAGGACCAAGGAGGCAGTTAATAAGAAAAGAATTATCTACATAGATTTAGTGTGATACTATCTAATAGTCTAATATCAATTTGTGCGAGGGTGAAAACTAAGCCATACATTGATGTGATGTCTAATATTAGGTAAAGGTAAGGGTCAGTAAATTATACACACGTAGCCGGACAAAGGTGCGGGGTGAAATTCTCTAGTTTCCGGACCAAGGAATTAGAGATTATCACTTTGCATGTAATACACGAGGAAAATATTACTATTACTAGGATTATCGTGTTATGAGCTTATGGGGAACACGTACACCCTAGTTTCTCTGTCATCTTGATAACAACAAAAGTTTAAATCTTGCTTATTAATTGTTCACATTACTTTCAAAATTTGTTTCACAAATCCCCCCCTTTATTTATTTGTCTCGGTAGTACGTTGACTAAGCGAATATAATTGTAAGTTGAACTTAAGTCTAGACCATATTCCTCGTGGGATCTATCCCAACTTTCATGTTGGGTTCTTTACTTGATAACGATCGCTTACACTTCTTTAGGGAGGTGTAATTTGAGCGTATCAAATTTTGGCACCGTTGTCGGGGAATAAGGCTTTTAGATTATGTTCAACTACATTATTGAACTTTAGTCAGATATTCCTAATTTTACTTTTTCATTTGTCTTTGTTTCTATCAAGTTCCTACTCTACTGTATGCTAAGTACACGGAGCAAAGGTGAACCACTTACTCCTTACGACCCAAAATTGAACAGAACTTTGCGAAGAATGAATATCCAATGAGACCCAGTCAATCGTATCAGAGGAAATCTAGGTGATGGAGTTGGGTTGCAGCCTCCGAGGGTTGGTGATGAGAATAATCAGGTTCAGGCTGAGAATCTATTAGTAGATGCATTAAGGATACAGGATCCACCAGGACCAAGACTGTGTCATAACTATAGGGTGAACTTTAATGCCGCTGAATCTGAAGGCCCTCTTGTCCTACCCCCTCTTACAGCGAGGGGCTTGTTTGCTGGTTTGGCATCGGAAGATCCATATGCTCACGTAACCAAGCTAAGAAGTGTTTGCAAAAGTTGTGTGGGTCGATCGGACTTGGACATGGATGTCATTGGATTGCGAGTATTCCCTTTATCATTGACCAACGATGCTGCTGTGTGCTTTAATGAGCTTCCTTATAACTCAATCTACTCATGGGTACAACTAACTGAGGTGTTCTTGGCAAGATTCTTTCCTGTGTCAAAAAAGTTGAACCACAAAGATAAACTCAACAACTTCCTCACATTATCGGGAGAGTCTGTGAGTAGCTCTTGGGACAGGTTCACTGCTTTCATACGAAGTGTTCCAAATCACCCCATTGATGATGAATCGCTGAAAGAGTAGTTCTACCGAGGTTAGGATGACAATAGTAAGGCGTTGCTTGATACTATAGCTGGAGGTTCATATGGTGAGTGCAATTTTGTGAAGATTGCAGAGAAACTGGAGAAAATTTCCTGAAATAATAAAGAATGGAGCACTAGAAAGTCAGATACTAGAAGGAACACATTTACCGTTCAAGCTACAAACAACTAGTCTGCAGATGAGATTCGTGAGGAGATGGCTCAGATGAGAACAGAATTGGGGTTGGTGCTGAAGCATGTGAGCGGAGGTCCGGAAAAGGTAAATGTCGTCAATTATTTGACTAGAAATCCACCACCGGGTGAAGAATGTTACTATGAAGAGGATACTTATGCGGTGAATGATCAGACGGGGTGTTTCCAAGCCAATGCCCAAGGTTTCAATACGGATAATTGCCGCCAAGGTCAAGAAAACCAAGGTTGGAACTATGGAAACTACAACCGAAAGGGTCAATAAGTCCGGGATGGGAACTACAATCGCGACAACAACTACAATTGAAACAACTATGGCTTAATATTGGTTTTGCGGTTGTACTTAGCTTGTGGCCCATTGTTTTGATTTGAAAGCGGCTTTGAACCAATTTTTAAAAAAATTCCACCTCTTGTATGTGTGATTGTGGCTGTTCTTGTAAAAATTTGAGTGTCAGTTGTGGTCAATACCGACGACTTAAATAGTTCTCTTTATTGAAGAAAATGAATGTGCGGCTACGATGAGGTAAACAAAGTTACATAGGCAATATGTGAACTTTGAGCATCTTGCTGTGTCTAGCCGATTGTCAATGAAGTCTCATGTGATGATGTTTGCACGCTAGCTAGAAAGTGTGGACTCTTATTTGATGATTGTATCAATGCCTTGTGTGGTGAGGTCATCTTGAACATTGTATTTGATGACACCTAGAATTTTCCCCGCTAGTCCGATTGATTGAATGAAGCAAGCAATTTAAATTATCTTAGGCAAGAATTTTGAAGAGTGAACTAACTTGACAATATACCTCTTTTGTGGCCACCGTTGTGAGAAGTGTGAATCTTGTCTTGGCACCCATTGAACCTATCATTTTCGTAGAAGAAACTTGAACAACTTTAACTTCTTTATTCCTTCACCCTTAACCTTCAGGAAGTTTTTGTTTATTTGAATAGAAAACTTAGGACAAAAGTTTAAGTTGGGGTGTGGTGAAAAAGAAGAAAAGTCAAAAAGTGTGAAGAATTCCCCCTTTGATCGATTGTTTGAAAAAGATAGAACGCCTCCATGTAAAAAAAAAGGGAGAAAGAAAATGAAATAAAAGAAAAGAAAAGAATATGACTGAAAAAGAAAATATGTTGTGAAATAAAATAGTGAAAATTGAAAAAGAAATGAGGTATCTGGTTGTTCATACGAAGTTGAATAATGGAGTAGATTATGAGCATGTTTGAAATGTTAAAGAAAAGGAGAAAAGTGATGTTCAGGCCATACTTCATGAAGGTAGAAGCCACTAAGCATAAATGAGCATACCTTTCCACTCAACCCCGTTACAAGCCTTGGAAAGACTTGTGATCTTGAGTGAGCTGAAACGAATGTTGACTAGAAAATAAGGGCAAGCCTATGTGTGAAGTCATGCATGTGTTCATCTTTGTGAGTGTGAGAGTTGTATGTGATTTCGGAACTTTAAATCATTGAGTAATTTTGTGCAAATATGGAATCATCTTTATTGTGGGGGAATTTGAATACCTTTGTTGAGATTGAACTTGCATTTGAAGCAAGCATCGTGAGATTAAGAGAACTTGATGATGGTGAGTCACAATTTCAAACTTTGAGTGCACAATTGATCATTGTATGAATAGTTTGAACCTTGTTGTGTGCATTCATGTTGAGTCGTATGTAGCAATGTTAGTAGACATCCTTAATGAACTGCTGATCTTGAGTTTTACTTTAGGACAAACAAAAGTTTAAGTTGGGGGTGTTGATGAGTCCAAGATTTCGACTCAGTTAGGGCTTTGTTTTGATAGTATAAGTGTCCTCAAATGCCTATTTTATGCTCTAAACTTAAGTTAAAGTGTTGATTTGTAGCATTACATGCTAAGGAGCAACGCAAGGACACTACCGGACAAAAAGGAACTAACAAGTTGAAGAAGGGAAGAAAAGCGATCCTGGTGATCGCCAAGACTACTCGGCGAGACGCCGAGTGGCTCTTTAGCTTGCCTAAAATTCCAGCATGTCAGTCATGGTGAAGAACCAAGTTGGCAACAAGAATGGGTAGTCGGCGGATCGCCGAACGACTCCTCGATGGAAACTTTGATCGCCCAAGGTTACAGAACCTAGGAGGCTGATGACCAATTCAAAATGGCGATGGAAGGGAGCAAAGGGCGGATCTCAGAATGACTCGGCGAGGCCCGACTTATTTCACCAAATGGACTTTCAGGCTAAATTTTGGGCAACTATAAATTGGAATTTTATATAATATTTAAAGAGGTCTCTCCCAGTTATTGCAGTTCCTATTCTAGAGTTCGAGTTTTCTCTTAGTTTTTTAGTTTTTATTGTAGACTTTGAGGATTTCGAAGTTTAATTTTGAGGATTTGCAAGTGGGTTTCTGGATTTCTTCAATTTGGACCATTTTAAAAACTTGTAAATCTTACCCAGATCATGGCGAATGTATTTGGTAATCGTTTCTCTATTTTTCTGATATGTAGCTAAAACCTCAATTCTTGGGGTGTGATCATATAATTATGGGCTGAATTAGCTTATGGGTATTGTTAATTAGTGATTTAAATGCTAAATTAAAGTGGGTTTAATCTTTAGCTGTGTTTGATTCTATGAATTGTAGTTCCAAATGCAATTCTAACTTAATTACTAGGCTTGCTTGAGAAAGAGGTTTTAAAACCAAAGCTTTCGATTAACGATTTCAGTTATGGGGTTGATATGGGTTTAGCTCGAGAGAGTAAATTCTAATCTTTATTTTACCTATCTAGCTCAAAAGAGTAGATTAATTAATGCTTGGGCAATTCGTTTTTGCTAAACTTGTTGATATTGAAAATAAATCACTTGAATCGTGATAGTTCTTCGAGAGAAAACTATCTTACTTATAGTCTAGCCTACTCACTGATATTTAGCTATTTATTACTAGTTTCAATTACCCATATAGTAAAAGTTTGCCTATAATCGATCACATTCCGAGAATTCCTCTCTATATTGTTATTTCCTTTGTGTTTGATTGTGTTGTAGTTGATAAATGACAATCCAACCCCCCCCCCCATCTGACATTAGTTGTCACCCCCTTAGAATTGTTTGTGTGTATCCAATAATTTTTACTCCTATAACCGATTATACCACGTTTCCACTTCATAATTGAATTTGAACACGTACCGCTCCCTGTGAGTTCGACCCCAACTATTCGTTGGGATTTATACTAGTTAAGGATCGTTTACACCTAGAATCAGATGAGGTTTACTTGAAACGTTAATTACTAAGCAACTCAATATATGGACTTAAATAAGCCTCACGACAATGATATATAAAGTTTAATGATACCATAACATCGCTTTTATTTAAGGAGATTACTGTTGATCGATGTATATACCAAAAGATCAATCAGAGTAAGTTTATATTTTTAGTCTTGTATGTTCATGATACTTTACTTGATACTAATGATTTAGGAATATTCTGTGAGACAAAAAACTTTTTTCTCTATCAATTTTGAAATGAAAGATATGGGTGAGGCATCCTTTGTGAGACCTAAAGAAATATTCGGTGATAGATCATAAGAATTATTGGAATTGTCTCAAAAAGGTTATATCAAAAGAGTTCTAGAGAGATTTAACTGGAATAATTTTTCAATAGGATTTGTTCCTATTCAAAACGGGGATAAATTTAATCTCATGCAATGCCCAAAGAATGATATTGAACGAAGGGAAATGGAATCAATTCCTTACTATTATATTGGCGGAAGGTTGATGTATGTTCAAACTTGCACAAGATTGGAAATTAGTTTTGCAGTCAGAATGCTAGGATAATATCAAAGTAACCCTGGAATTGATCATTGGAAAGCTGAAAAGAAAGGAATGAAGGATTACATGCTCATGTATAGGAGATCCAATCACTTAGAAGTTACAGTATATTAAGATTCAGATTTCGGTGGATGTGCTAACATTAGAAAGTGCAGGTGGTGGTTAGTTTTTTCTATTAGCTAAAGGAGCAATATCGCTGAAGAGTGCTAAACAATCTTTCATTGCTACATCTATTATAGAAGTAGAATTTGTGCCATGTTATGAAGCAACAATGCATGCATTATGATTTTAAAACATTATTTTAGGACTTGGGGTTGATAATGCTGCAATAATGTTCTTCTCAAGAATAATATGTACTCCAAAGGTGCAAAACATATGGAATTAAAGTACTTTACTGTCAAGGAAGAAGTTCAGAAACAAATAATGTTACTTGAGAATATTAGATTTTTTCTTATAATTGCATATCAGTTAACAAAGGGCTTACAACCAAAGACATTTAAAGAAAATATTCAAAGAATGGGTCTTGGTTGTACTTATGATTGATATATTTATGATGTTTTGACACTACGAGCTCAAATATGTGTTTTTGTTATTAATTAATGAATCTCTTGTTCCTCATAATGGTGTACACATTATTATTTTGAGATATTACAAGATAAGACTCTATGAAACATTATTGTGTGGACCATAATGTTATATATTTTATAGCTTATGAACCTAGTATGATAAGTTTCTAATGTAGTAGTATATTGAATGAAGTATGTAGCATAAAATTATGTACACCTGTCATAACTTGGAGTAGTAGTTTGTCATATTATGGTATGTATGATGAATATTATGAAAGAGATTTATTGTATGCACAAGTAATGTTTACGAAATATTCATCTTATATGGTCATTGGGTTAAGTGGAGAATGTAAGAATAATATCTTACTTATGGCCCAAGTTTACTTGTGGCCCAAGTAAAACCATAAATAACATTTAATGAAAAATAGATCTAGTTCGTACATCGGATACTTGATAGATGTATCAGATTAAGTCTTAACCTCTATAAATTGGTCCTCCCTCCACCCATTAAGGTTACCACATACTCTCTACATTATTTAAATCGCTAATAGTTGTGGTAACGCAAGTCTAGGGCAAGGAGGTAAAACCAATTTATGACAAATGCTTTCTCTTTTCTCTGTACTGATGTATTCCGTATAAGCTATATGACCTTAAAGATCTCTACGTAAGGTTAAAGTATTTAAACTTACAATAAGTTTGCATTTTTATGATTAGGATTGTCACGACCCAAGGGTACCCCCTAGACGTAACATGGCGTACTTGACCCCGAAGGAGTCTCATAAAAGCCCTTAGCATCATCATAACATAGGATAATAGAAAAATATGGAAAATTTAAAGCTTCTTTTAAACCATCCAATCGAAAACATTTTCATAAGCAAGCGGAAGTCTTTACTACATCTTTGTCTCAAACCATCTATTAAACTCTTGAATAAAACTCTTGAGACGCAGCCCATAAAAAGTCTAAAACATAAAGAAATGACATAAAGGAAATATGGGTTTGTCCTCGAAGCTATGAGTACTCACAAATTCCTCAACTCTTCTTGATTCTTGGAAACCTAGCCTTCAAGGAACTCAATCTCCAAAACCCTACATTTGATTAGAATGTAGGCAATATGTGTTAGTACAACATGTACCAAGTATGAAAGCTAGCACAACATCATAAGAGCATCTAAAATGGTTAGTCAACATAAAACATAAGCATTAGATATAATAACATAGTCATAACATAATCATCATAGTCATAGCATGGTCTCCAACATAAGCATCATATAAACATAAGTAAACATAAGACATAGTTAATGAGCATAGGAGATAAGTCATAATGATATAAGCATAATTGACCCTTGGTAATCTATACAATAATAGCACCATTCTCAAGTAACCTCAAAAGCATACATGTGCAAAGCAATAATAGCATCCCATAATACCACCCAAGCAAAGTATCCCTTTTTGGTCATATTAGTCATAGTCTACTTGCATGGTTAAGTCTTAAGCTTCTTTACCATAAGGTCACCATACTTCTAGGTAACCTCAAAGCACACTTGTGCAATGCATGAAAGGCATCCCATAATACCCTTCACACTAAGCATAACCTTGAAGTCATCCTAGTCATATTCACCCTCCTTTGGTCTTACTATTAACCTACTTCATAAAGAAAAGGGAACTATCACCTTAGTCAATCATATCTTGGGAGGCAACTATGGCAACAACCCAAGCTAAGTCATACTACATAAGAGAACCCTTCACAACTAGCCTTAAGTCATAATTGTGCCATGTATGGATAGCGTCCCATACTACTACCCACACTAAGTACTCCCTTAGACTATCATGAATGTCCACTAGTTGGGGACTAGTCCCTCTATTCTATTAGCCTCTATTCGTAAAAGGTACTTCTTTATTTAGTACTAGGCAAGTCATAACACATGAATGAACTTTATTTCACAATTCAAGGCTACCAAGGAATAACCCCTTAATAGGCTAGACCATTCTATCATCTTACTAACATAACTAGGTTAAGCTAAACTAACTACCTTGGAAGACACATTAACATGCAAGTCCAAGCTACTCTAGGAAAGGTAAAAGTGTCATATTCTACCTACCATGAAATAGTTCTAGACCCACTAAGTCATGCTACCCTTACAAGTATACTATGATACAAATGCAAGCTACCCTTAGGAGAGTATGATTCTCAATCCTAAGCTACCCTTAAGAGAGTATGAGTCCTCAATCCCAAGATACCAAGACTAACTCTAACTCAAGCTACCCTTGAAATGCATCTTACAATGCAAAGTCAAGCTACCCTTAGGAGAGTATGGAACCTAAATGCTAAGCTACCCTTAGGAGAGTATAAATCCTCAATCCTAAAGCTACCATGAAGTGGTCTTGGCTAAACCAAGTCATTCTACCATGAAAGCATCCTAACAATGCTAGTTCAAGCTACCCATATGAGAGTATATATCCTTAATCCTAGGCAACCATGACTACTCCTAACTCATGCTACCATGAAATGTATTTTACGATGCCAAATCAAGCTATCCCTTAGGAGAGTATAGATCCTCTATCCTAAGCTATCAATCTTGGTCTTATCCTACTAAGCCAAGCTATACATGAAAGGAACATATGTCTAAACTTCAAGCTATTCTAGACTAACAAGCTTTGATTCATTTTAGGTTATTAAGCCAACCTAGAATCATTCTATGTGAGAGAACCTTGGATCTCGTAGATTTTTTATGCCTAAGTGTGTAAGAGAGAAGCAATACACAACACAATCACATAATATTGGCTTTACCCCCAAATTCCTAACATTGATGGCTACAAGCCCTACTTTCAAGCCTTACTTCTTACTAGTATCCTTATACCTAGAAGGTGATTCAATTTTATGATTGATCATATAGGTTCAATTTCATCTTCACACGTCATGATCCTTCATATTCAATTAAGTCTACTTCAATTCATGATTATATGATCCTAACTTCGATTAATTACTATACATGACACTGATTTAGGAAGATCACTTTTGAACCTTCAAATTTGCCTCTAATGGCATAAACCCACAAATATCACATTCATCAATTTAGATTAGGGTTTACCATAGAAATCACATGAATTCATCATAATATCACTAAACAAAGCTAACTCAATCATAATTGGGTATTATCCACTAGATTGGAATCATACCCAAACCCTACCCACAATGTAAGCATAACCCTAGCTAGAATTGGGTTTTTGATTTCACAAGTGGGGGAAACAATGGTGCTTCTATGGGTAGAAGAACCCTTAGATGAATAAGATAAACATACCTTGATTCAAAGCCCTAAAGAAATCAGGCTTCAATGGTGAATTTCGACCTAGACTCCTTCTCTTGTTCTTGTTCTTCTTCTTCTTTGCTTCTAGAGAGAGAATTTCTTGAGAGGAAGTGCGTTCTTAGATGAATGAGTTAATAACTTAGTTTTAGGGTTTTAATTGGTATCTATAGGTGGTTATTTAACTAATTAACCAACCTCCCTAATCCCTAACTAATCACTTAATTAATTCTCGAAACCCCCAACTAAAACTAAAAATGTTAAAACTGCCCGGACCTACGAATCACCCACCCACAGACCGTGGGTGGGTTCACGACTCAGGCTGCTACTTCGTAGATGGTGTCTGAGGCTTAACATTGCAGGCATTGACCCACGACTCCCACCTACGGGGCATGGGTCCACCTACTGGCTGTAGGTGGCTAAATATAGGTGCTGTAATTTGACAGCTTTTGGGCTGTCTTGTGGGTCCTCCCCAAGGACCCCTTGGATGGTCCTTGGGGGGTTGTACCTTGACGCCCTAACCCTTAAAACACTATTCTAAGTACGGGAATCGTTTTTACAACCTTTAATCCTTATACTACACTTCAAACCTCTTACAAAAGGCTCTAGAACTCATTAATTTAACTGGCTAGTTTCCGCGGTGTTACAAGGATTATGTATGAATTACTTAGTAATTTATAAATAATAATTTTGTAATGATTACTAATAATTGTGCAATAATGATAATGAAGTGAAGGTTAATAGTGCATTCAATTTGCTCAGAGGTGAATGTTATGATCTTCAAAGTTAATACACCCTCCGTCC
This sequence comes from Solanum tacnaense, assembly GCA_029582525.1. Classification (NCBI taxonomy): domain Eukaryota; kingdom Viridiplantae; phylum Streptophyta; class Magnoliopsida; order Solanales; family Solanaceae; genus Solanum; species Solanum tacnaense. Next base: position 66,773 of record JAJOOD010000738.1, read on the forward strand.
TTCCCATTTTATGTTGCACCATTTGACTTGGTCTGGTATTTAACTAAAAAGAGAAGTTTTCTGAAGCTTTTGGTCTATAACAATCCTTAGATATTTGTGTAGTTGTAAATCATTTCATTAAGGGTAAAAGAGGAATTTTAAAGATAATTTTTTTTCTAATTATAGTGTGATGACATTATTTTTCGAACCGATACTAAAAAGAAAAGAGTACCACATAAAATGATATATATCCTTCGAATTGGCTCTGTTGGAAGATTAGCGAAAAATTGTGAATTTTGTTACCACTCGTCTTCTGTAATCTATCTTCTTCTTCTTATCTTCCTATTATGAATCTATTTTCTTCTTCTATAGTACAACTTTCAGTTACCAATAGAGGCTCTGTAGTTTCCATCAATTTCCATTTCTATTTTAGATTCCTTGTAATAGAATTTTTGATTGTTTAATATAACCGAGAAAATGTCCAAAAAAAAACTTTGAAATTATTAATTTCAATTTAATTTCACTGAGCAATTATCAAGATCATAACAATTAATATCAGAGCAATGAACTTATCTCGACTGTAGGTAGTAATCCAAAGAAGATGTTGGTAGAACCGACAAAGAGGTTAGAGGAGTCCTATGTGTCTTTTTGTAAATTAATTGAATGAAACAGTGATAATAAAAAGGGCTCTATGGATGTATCATGAGTAGTTGTGAATGTGAAACAATTGCAGAAATGATATGAGGATTGCTTACGCAGTGTTGACTTCCAATCCAACTCTTCCATTTATGGTTGTGTATGCAACATTGAACGCCAATGCTACTTTTGTTATGATGGTTGTTGGAAAAAAGAGAATGAAGGAGACAACAGGGCTGGGTTGGTTTTAGACGACCATGCTATGGGTGAACTGCTAAAGGTTGAAATTAGCAGTGATACCAATTCAGAATACAATGAGTACGAGGTGTTCTACGATTGTCCTTAGTGGGTTGAAAATGAAATTATAGTTGAACTTTATTCCATCAAAAATATAAACACCAGAGAGATTGAGATTGTAAACTCACATCTGGATTCACAACTTTATGTTCTTGCTATTGAGGATATAATATTGAAGCTGATAGGTCTCAACGATTTGCCAATGGCTTATAAAGACACGAGCCACCTTCAGTCTACTCCTTTGTCAATCTCAATTAAGGTAATGAGTTTTCTACTTTAAGGCAACAGAGATAAGCTAAGCACGGAATTAGGTGACAGCCAAATCGATATATATCTAGTGAGGGATATTTTGGCAGCATTTTGTGGTCCTCATACAACTATTAGTTCGGTACCACATGCTTTGGGTTTATTCTATCACATCAAAAGCTATCCCTGGACTTGACTGATACATGCTAAAATCACCTGCAGGGTGTACCAAACATCCATACACCTATCAAAATTATTTAAGCACTGAGATAGAGTATGTGCAGCTCCAAAAATCATTAATAATCATTAAAATAGAATAATTATCCGATCAAAATCATATATCGATTAATGAAAAGAAAACATCACTTAACTAATATATTTCTAGCCAAAATCCCACAATAAGGCCATAGAGACTCTATTAGAGTTACATGAGTTCAATTGTTAGGTATGCAAACCCCAAGAAAAAGGTCATAAACTATAACTATATAAAGCTAAAATAGTAGCTCCATGAACAATGTGAAGGCTCACCTAAGCAATAGAATCCACGCGAATGAACTCGTTAGTCACTAGTCTAACTCTCTGAAATAGTATCTACATAGACATGCAGGTAAGGAGTGAGCTATAGCTAAATATAACCTAGTAAGATCCTCGACCTACTACATTTATACCCTTAGAACAAGTGTCAGAAAATCCATCTATACATCAAACACATAATGATATGCACAAGAATATATTTCGTAATATAATGATCAATAGGTCCAAAAAATTCTTCAAAAAGGACACTAAATGTCTCAAACTCAATCCATATTCAAAGCATGTCATAAATGGGAGTGAATAAGATTGTCCTAGCACCATGACAAGTCTATGAAAGCATATATAATGCCCCAAAGTATGCTACGAAAGTATGTACAAGGCCCCTAACATATTACGACAATTGTGTATTCTCCTAGTAACTATATCATGATATTAAAGAATGATATCTAATATCACACACATATAACTTATAAAAGAATATTTGGTATGTTATCAAGCAAATACCTGTCCCAACACATAGAACAGATAGATAAAACACATTTTCAAAGTAGGATTTGAAAAACAAGCACTAAAGCTTAAAGTCTCATTTCAAATTCTCAATCCAAGCACCCCTTTCAATAGATAAAAAATTATGCTCCCGTATGTCCAAATCACCTAAATGGTTTAAATTAGTTAAAACCCCTTCGATGGAAATCTACTAAACTTTCAGAGAGTCAGAAATTTAAGTCTACAACTCAATTCAATTACTCAAATTATGTGCCCATACTATGTAGGAAAAACAACAATTTCAGCAAATTGACACTAAGGTCACTGAAACAGTGCCCCCAATAACTATTATATTAAAAAATTTATATGCTAATTTCTCATGCAATCAACCCACTACTATATTATTATATTCTTACATCACTACCATAATTATACAATACTCCACTAGTGATAAATCATTAACCTTTTTCCTTTATTTCTCCCACTGTAGCAGATTTCAAAAATTCAATATAGAATTAGTTTCTACGGTAGTGAATCAATTTCTATCTTAAAGGAAGAAAATACTACATTTTGATCATTATTATCAAATATGGCCCTCTAATTATTAGCCAATCCTTGATATTTTTTTCGACACAAACAAAAACAAACATGCATTGATACAATATGCTAATAGAGACAAAGTAACCCACAATACCTGATTACTAGAGATTCTTTGTTGTGATAGTTACTTGCTTTCTTTCAAAAAAGCCAACGGAACAATTGCTCTAACTTTCTATCTACTGCTTCAATCGCAAAAATGTAATTTAACTGATTAATATAATGGGTTGGGCCCACTTCTTTTTATTCATCTCTATAATTATTATTACCGATTAAAATTACCAATTAACCCTTCAATAAGAATATTGAATATTACATTAAAAAGGTCAAAGATTGTTTGATCTGAGCAAGAATGTTATTACCTTGAAAGTTAATAAGAAAGAAACTAAAAAGTAGATAGAAAATAAAGGAAGGGAGCCAACGAAGTTATAACACGTGGAGGATGGAGATTGATTTAGATATAAATGAGCTTGGACGACCAGATTGAAGCAGTGGACACAAGATATATGGTTTGAAAAGACTCTGTTGGAGGATTTGTGAAAGAATTGATAATTTTCTCAGCTCTCCTCTTCTGTGCTCTATCTTCTTCTTCTCGTCTTCCTGAATTTATCTACTTCTTCTATACTACATGTTTCAGCTATCAATACAGGCTTCATAGTTTCTTTCAATTTCCATTTCTGTTTTAGATTTCCTGTAATATAATTGTTGATTTTATAAACAGAGAAAATGTCCCCAAAAAACATTGAATCTATTAATTTGAATTTAATTTCATTTAACAATTATCGAGATCATAACAGTGAAGTACCATTTATGTTTGGGATCGGGATTCTCAATTTTTATATAATTGTCATTTGGGATTCTAATTTTGATATGTTATAGTTTTAGGCTTAGACTTCTCAGAATAAAATCTTATTTTGGAGATCCAATAACGATCCTTTTTAGCTGAAATTTGATGTGCTAGTTTAATTTAGTATAGGTAAATATATATATAATCATATTCGAATTAAGGAGCTCGGGTTGACTTTTTTACTCAGAAATAAGTATAGTAATATGGGTTTTAATCGATTTGTATTTTTATCAGAATTATGTATATGAAGAGAGTTTTACTATTCGGAAGCGTTACCATTTGCAATTTGATGTTTGGACTTCAGTTTGAGGCAAATAGATATTCCTTACTTCTTTGCAGTGTTAGTTTTATGAAATATATAAATGTAAGGGTAATGAATAATAAGGGGATCCCTTATAAATCAGATAACAAACATTTATATGTATAATGGTGTTATAATATAGAGAAATCTATATGAAATTGATTATTCGTTGATAGTATCCCATAAGGTCTGATATAATTGAATTATTGAGACTTGTGATTTATGTAAACTTGATTGTGATTGATGATATTTAGTTGTATGATCGATTAATTAACTCATATTATATATTAGATCATACATATTCATACCACTCTTATATTCATACCACTCTTATGAATGCATGATAAAATATTGGTTGATACCGTCCATTGAGTTATTTGTGAAATATATATTGTGATTATGTTGATGGGAAATGATTCTGGCAACTTATCTTAAAGAGATGATAGGACATGGTTCCGAAGAGTGGTATTCTGGCAATCGAAATGGTTCTAGTGGGTATTATTATGCCAATGGAAAACAGTCCCAACAGGTATATAGACCTCATAAGTCATCCTGGATCCCGACTATCTGACCGAGGAAGGAGGTGTATATCGGTTTTTGGCTAGTGCATTGATCTGCATTACATTTCATCCACATTACATTTCATATTGATTTGGTGTTGGGCTGTTGAGATGGTTGTGGTAATGATTTAGCTTGATACATCAGAGACATCGTTTGATATCATCAGTGGCGTAACTAGTAGTTTTGGAAAAGTATATGTTTTATTGTTTTGTCGAAGTCATTTATTTTATGAATTAATTATACTTTTGAAAAAGGAATTTTTAGAATATTCGTTGCTATCCTTCTAGGAAGGGTTAATAATTAAAGCTTGCTAAGTATATGTGTTTACCGTACCCACTCTATATTTATTGCACCTTTTTATGTGCAGGAACTGTATCAGTACTTTACTTGCACCATTCTGATTTTTCATTTCAAATTTGTTCAAAATCTATACTAATTCATACTCGTCCATTTTCCAATCCTTATCCCATAAGGATTTTTGAATTCCCCCCTCTCTCATATCGGTGCTAAACCAATAATTTCTCCCTAAAGTTCTCCTATAAATACCCAGTTCATTAACTGATTTCAACAAGTTTGGAAAGACTTGAAACCGAGAGCATCCATTTATTTGGGAGTTCGTAGTGTTTCTGGATAATTTTTTCTTCCTTGACCATCCCTAGTTATGTTTTGGTGGCCGAGTTCGTCATGTCCAAGCTCGAGTTTCAATCACTGCTCCAGGAAAGGTAAACTTTTTTTTTTTTATCTTGATTTGCTTTAGTTAGTTATAAGACCCAAAGATAAAGGAATTAAATCTAAGAAACTAAGTGTTCCTTAAGAGTATGAAACATATTCTTTAGTTAGGATACATGAAAGATAGGGTGAGCTTTTGTTCCAATAGGAAGTGGTAAAGTATAGGCAATAGACCTCATCCTTGCAATGACTTGAAAATAACCAAAAAAACTGGTAGATAACTTGTGAAAGGAATGGTCCTTCAGCGAGAGCTGTCTATAGGATTATAACTTGACAAAGAAGCAATCACCAACATAGTAGGTGTTAGCTGACTTGTGCTTGTTCCCCTGAACCAACATGTCTATAGGGCATAGCATCATACGGACTCATGCCCAACGTAATATGATGGGAGGTGTTGTACCACCATTCAGCCAGACCTAACCAATTTGGCCAATCCTTGTGTTTATCAAAGGTCATACACCTCTAGTAGCATTTTAAACAATTGTTGACCACTTTAGTTTGCCAATCTTTATGTAGGTGGTAAGCACTAGAAGTCAGTAATGTGACCTGTTGTAACTTGAACAATTCAACCAAGAATTTTCTAGGTAACACAGTATCCCTCTATGAAACAATAGTCTTGGGCAGGCCATGCACTCTAAAAATGTCATTCATGATTAACTGAGATACATCCAATGCAGAATAACGATGTTTGAAAGCCAGAAAATGAATTGCCTTGCTAAATTTGAAGATATGGATTATATGACAAACACTGTTTACCTCCTCAATCAAGGTAGAATGAACACCTGATATACTACATAGCTGAACCAACTCACCATTCCTGGACAAAGCTTTAGCAACCTTTATTTTAGTCAAGAATAGGATTGCCATACACATTGGTTAGAATAGATTTAATACCATCTCCTAATGAATCAACCTCAATGATAAATTCTTTGGAGAAATCAAGGAGAGCTAATACAGGTGCAGAGGTAAGGGCCATCTGTAAATCTGAAAGGCAACAACTACAACTTCGAATCCATTATTTTTCAGTATGTCATGAAGGGGTCTAGCAATAGCTCTATATCCATTGATAAACCTTCCATAGTAACATGTTATTCCTAGAAACCCTTTTAGTGCCTTAGTGGTTCTAGGTTGAGGCCAATCTAATATAACTATAATCTTGAGTTTATCCCATACATATCCCAAATAATCAACTTTGGTGATACCGAAGTCACATTTACTCCCTAAGTATTCTAAAAGCTTCTTCCAAGTTCAATAGATGATCAAGCCAGCTAGGACTATACCTTAGTATACCATTAAGGAAGACATGGATAAAAAAATTTAAGGTGAGGAATAAATTTGTTTTCATTAAGATTTGGAATGTGGATAGAGCATTTGTGAGGCCAAATGGCATCACTAGAAATTCATAGTAGCCATTATATGTCCGAAAAATAGTTTTAAGAATATTAGAGTCAAACGTTCTAATATGATGGTGGCCCAAATTGAGATCTAGCTTAGAGAAGTATCTACCATCATGCAGTTCATACAACAGTTCTTCAATCATAGGAATATGAAACTACTTCTTTATTATTAGGCTGTTCAGTTTCTTATAATCTGTACAAACTCTCAATGATCCATCCTTCTTCTTTTTCGCCATCACAATGTGTGAAGATCCAAACTGCTCAATATTTGCTCAACCATTTTAACATTCTCTTCCTTCTATAGAGCATAGTCTAATACCTTCCTTCTGATCCTCTTCTAATACCATTCCCATTGTGATCATGTATAACTCAGCATGCTTAGCAAATAGTATATCCATTTGGCTTTCTTGAACCATCTCACTAATGGTGTTTGAGACATCTTCAATTTTCTATAGTTCCACATAATATCTCCCAGTGTGATCAGATGCTAAATTCCAAGGACAATGTTGCACCCCTAATAGGCACTACCAACATGCTAGAAACAAATGGAACCGTTGAATTTTCTAATCTACTTTCTTAAAAACTGTAACTTTAAACTTTTCTACCATTAGCTATGGACATATTGAAGGAGCAATGGAAGTCATAACACATCCCAACTTTTTGGCTGCATTGGTGTCTGTGAAGTTGTGGGTACTCATTTTGTCTATTAATACTTGGATAACCTTCCCTCGAATAGAAAATGTCACCCTCATGGTTCTAAAGTCATGAATTCCAGTCATAGCATGCATTGATACGTGGAAACAAATGGATCCTTCAAAATCTATCTCTAACCCATCATGGCTAATAACTCTCATGGATCCACCATCAAATATTTCTCAGTCTCTTCTGAATCTTCACTATGCTCTATTTCTAAAAAAACAATTGTATCTTATTCTTGAAAATATATCAAAAGGAGTACTTTTCATCACAATTAAAACAAAGTACCTTATCTGTTCTTTCTTCCATTTTAGTGGCAGTTAGAAACTTGGGATTCTTAAAAGTTGGCTTAGTGTAACCACTAGAGTTCCCAGAAGGCTTAGAAGGTGCCACACTTTTGTCATAGTGTTGGTTCCGGTTATAAGATTTGGATTAAATCTAGGGACAATCTTGAGGGTAGGCAAAATAGGTCCTTGAAGGAAAGCTTTTTTCTGGACCACCAAGGTTTGTTCTTAAATCCTTTGCAACATTATGGCTTTGTCCAAGGTTCTGGACCCTAACAACAACTTTTAATCCTATCTCAGGTTAGAAGCCTCTCAAAATTCAACTCACTACTTTATCCTTAGTTCTACTCGAATGAGTAATTCATTAAAAATATCTACATAATTCTAAACAAAAGATCCCTGGCACATGTCCTTGAGATCACCCATATAGTCATCAAATAGCTTATATGGAAATCTAGCATATAAGCAACCAAAATACTCAATCCACCTGGATCATTCCTATAATGTTTTATGGGTCATGTAGGATTGATGCCACTGTAATGCTCTTCCCTCTATTTGATAAGAATCCAATTCCACCTTAGAAATTTTTGGATTTTTGTCTACATCAAAGATTTGCTCGCACTTATACAACCAATCTTGGGAATTCTATCTGATACCCCCGAGTAGGTAAATAGTAGCCTTTAGTCCTATCAGGTGTAATGAATGGAACAACTCTTTGTTGGGACCTTCCGACGAATTTGCCTCACCAATGGTAGACAAAAGTTAGTAACATCTTTTTACTCTCATCCCTGGCTTTCACCCCTTTAGCATCCATATTGTCATAGATATGCAATAGAATGGACTATCATGTCCATGGAACTTTTGGTATTATCTACCTCCTTACATAGATTTTTCATCCTAGTGTTATGATATTCATGACCTACAATAATTTTGAGAAGCGCAAGGCTTTTATACCACTGATAAGACCACAAAAATGAAGGAATCAATTCTAAGTAATTAACGAGGTCAAGGGACAGGGTGTGGGCCTGAGAACTTAAGAGAGAGTAATAGATTGGTTAAAAGAGTTAGTAGAGGTCTGTTATTTAGGGGATATCTATGTTATAGGGGGTTAGGTTATGATCTGATATGAAGGTGGAATAGCCTAAGTGGTGGAGTTAGTAGCAAAAGGAGGTTGAGTGATTTGAGATAGAGTGTATGGGTTCCAAAAAATACCTCTTGTGGTAAAGGTGATGATTGAAGGGTTGGGGTCTTAATTTATCTTTAAGTTGCATGTTCTTTTGATTAATTACATGATGTTATGTTGTTAATTTGGGTAAGCCGATGATGGCTACTAGTACATGTTGTTTGTATTGTCATTACTGATGCTATGCCATTTGGCATAGTCTGATTGAAGAATTCAGTAACATTTCAAAAGAATCTTGCCAGAATATGTATGGATAGTAGGAAACTAATTAAGTGGATGTAGTGTGACTTCCCAACTTCTTCTTTAGTTTGGATACATGAAAGGTAGGGTGAATCTTTGTTCCAGCAAGAAGAGCTAAAGTATAGGCAACATACCCATCCTTAAAATGATCTAGAAAGGACAAAAAAATCTAGCAGGTAACTTGTGAAAGGAATGGTTCGTCAATGAGATTTGTCTATAGGGTTGTAACTTGACAAAAACCTAATCACCAACATAGTAGGTCCTAGCAGACTTGTGCTTATCACACTGATCCTTCATCTTATTTTGAGCTTTAGCCAAATTAAACTTCAACTTCTTTAGAGTAGCCTCTGTAGCCGGCAAACTCTTGTCAATCATATCTGACATCATTCAACCAGACCTAACCAATTTGGCCAATCCTTATGTTTATTAAAGGTCATAAACCTTAGCACTCCAAACACCTGTTGACCACTTCAGTTTGCCAATCTGTCTTTAGGTGGTAAGCACTAGAAGTAAGTAATGAGACCTTTATAAAACAATAGTCATGGGCATGCCACACAATCTAAAAATGTCATCCATGATTAACTAAGATACATCCAATGCAAAGTAAGGATGTTTGAGAGCCATAAAATGAGTTTGAAATATCTATTTAACACCACATAGATGACTTTCTTCCCAGAAACATTTGGAAAACCTTCTATGAAATCCATTGAATTGTCTTGACAAACCTTCTCAAGAATGGGAGAGGCAGAAGTGTTCTAGGTAATGCCAGAATTTCACCCTTGTACGTCTGTCATGTATCACACTCTCTAATGAAGGAATACATATCTTGTTTCATTCTCTCCCAATATAAATCTAGTTTTAAAATGTGAAGAGTAGCATAAACACAAGAGTGATCACCAATAGAACTAGCATAGAAATGAGAAATCAACTTGTGCCTCAAAGTCACAATAGAACAAACAATGATCTTAGACTTTCTACTCAATATGCCAACTTTATGTTGGTAGTGTGGCTTTGGGATTTTAGAGCACTGAATGGATTGTAATAACTTCTGGAGATAGGGATTATATGACCTCCTCAATGAAGGTATTATGCACACTTGAGATACTTCATAGGTCAACCAACTCACCTTTCCTGGACGAAGCTTCACTAACAATGTTATCACAATCTTTCTTGTATTAAATTGTGTAGTCATAGCCCATCCTTTACTAAAGAGGGTATTTTAAAATGGGAGATTAGTTATATAGTGAAATCTTTACCCAACAACAAGGTCTCCACCTTTGCACAGTAGTGAGCAAGGCCAAAAACTCTTTCTCAATAAAAAATAATATATTTTTCTTAACTGATAGTCTTGACGAGAGAAATAGGCTTGCCATACCCATTGGTTAGCATAGATTTAATGCCATCTCCTTAAATCTTTGCAAAAATTAAGGAGAGTTAATAGTTACATCTCCGATCTAATGGAATCCATTCTTTTTCAGCAGGTCATGTAGGGGTCTAGCAATAACTCCATATCCCATGATAAGCCTTCTATAGCAACCTATTATTCCTGGAAACCCTTTGAGTGCCTTAATGGTTCTAGGTTGAGACCAATCTAACACAACTGTAATCGAGTCTGTCCGTTGATACCTCTCATACAAATATTACATGTCCCTATAATCAACTTTGGTGATACCAAAGTCACATTTACCCCTCTTAACAAATAATACAGCCTCCATGAGTATTCTAAAGCTTCTTTCAAGTGGAATAGATGATCAAGCCACCTACAACTATATTTAAGTATATTGTTTAAGAGGACAATGATATATTTTCATAAGGTGAGGAAGAACGTTATTATTCATTAGGCTTTGGAAGGTGGATGGAGCATTTGTGAGGCCAAATGGCATCACTAGAACTTCATAGTAGCATCTCCTATAGTTTTATGAATATTAGGCTAAAACATTCTAATATGATGGCAGCCCAAACTGAGATGTAGCTTAGAGAAGAATCTAGCATCATATAGTTCATTCAACAATTCTTCAATCACAGGAATATGAAACTGGTTCTTTATTGTCAGTTTGTTCAGTTCCCTATAATGTATACACATTCTCCATGATCCATCCTTCTCCTTTTTCACCATGGTTTTTATCACTCCACTGCTCAATATGTCCTCCACAATTTTTTCATTATCACACTTCTACAAATTTGGATACTTTGAAGGTATTATATTAATTTGGTAAAACCTTCCTGTAGGATGACTTACTAATCAGGGTGTCTCGAAGGGGGTAATTCTGCACGGGTTTCATCTAATTGTGTATACTTGTCCAACAACTTAGTTAATCCCTGTCGCTGTGATCCATCTGTCAATACCTTTCTTCTGATCCTCTTCCAATACCATTTCCATTGTGATAATGTGTAGCTCAGAATTCTTAAAAAACAGTATATCTATTTGGCCATCTGGAACCATCTCATTACTTGTGGTTGAGCAATCTTTAATTTTCTTAAGTTCCACATAATTTCTCCTAGTACGATCAAAATCTAAATTTCCCAATCTACTTTCTTAAAAATGTAATGACGTTAAACTTTGTTACAATTAGCTATAGACATATTAAAGGAGCAATGGAACCCTTGCATTTTCCAATCAACTTTCTTAAAATGTAATGACATTAAACTTTGTTACCATCAGCTATAAACATATTAATGGAGCAATGGAAATTCATAACACATATGTAATACCTCAGATTTCAAAAGGAAAAAAGGTTTTATGGTCGTAGATCCATTATCTACTGGTTCAGGTCTACGAGACCAGTCTACGATTCGTAGAAATTTCTACAGGTCGTACACCAGTCTCGTGGAAAGGGGGAAAAATAATTTGTGAAAACCAAGTCTCTGAATTTTTCTACGAGTAAATAGGGTGGTTCATCAAATTATTTACAAGTCGTAGATGGGTCTCGTAGGTAGGTCCTAGACTTGGATAAATTTTAAGTCTAAAGTTGGTTTCTACGGTTGTTGTATACGAACCGTAGGATGACTTACAAGTCATAAATACAGGTACCGTAAAAAAATTATCTAAGTTGAGAGTTTCTGAACTTTTCTACAGTTGACTAGGACGATCCATAGAGAGTCCGATAGAATGAAGGTCCAAGCCATAAGAAGTTCCGGCAACATATTTTTAAGGGCTTTTAGGTCTTTTCCTAAATGTTTTAAGCTTATACTATGTCTTTTTTTATTTAATCCTAAGCCCTATATAAATCCTTCAAGTCCTAAATTACCCACTTAAAAACCCATTTTCCTATTTCCCAAAACCCGAACCAAATTTCCTCTCAAACTAAGAAAGAAGAAGAAAAAGCTAGGGATCAATCCAAGTCTTCAATTCAACATTCATCTTGGGCTTTGAATAGTAAGGTATGTGGGTATTCACTCATGGAGTCCATTCCTCCATGGGATCCCTAATGTTTTTAATTTCAAATTGATCAAGTTAGGGTTTTAATTCATGATTAATCCCTACCTTCTACTGCATCCATCAAATTAAATGCATGATTTTGAGTTTAATTTACATGAACCCCATCATGATCCATGATTTTGATTATGCACCCATGAAAACGCTTATGAACAATGAATTATGAATTTATGAAGATATGCATGCTTTTATGGAATTGATGTAAATGATTTGAGGATGATCTGAGAGGAAGGTATTAATGATATTATGAAATGTTTTCTCACATTCTACTATGATCATGATTGTGAAAGGTATTTTTCACATATTGATTAACATTGTTGAAAGGTTTTCTTACATATTGTGAAATATGTTTAAGGAGTTATTCTATGTTTTGATTTTAAAATGTGGATTGGTATTGATCATTACCTTTCCTATCTTAGAATGATATTTGATTTCTTATCTATTCTATTGTGATTTTGACTTAGGACTGGGAGGGCTTTGAGGTGGGGCTCAAATAGGGTAATCTCTAGTAGCAACCTGTAGTCCCAAACAATGTGCCCCCATCGGATTGTCTTCAATGACCTAGCTAGTGGATCCACTTTAGTAAAAGATGATGTGTGTGGGCTCTACCTTGGCAAGTAGAATCCCCTTCATTTGGCACGAGGGATATACCATATTCTATGACATAGCTCTCGTGGTCTTATTGTCGGTTAAAGCTAATATCCCACAAAATGAATATGTTTCTTCAAAGGCTTTTTTATGTCTATTATTTTTCATGCATTAGCCACATCTTATGATTCCTGCGTTGTTGCTTCTTTATGCCTTAAATGTTCCAATTTTAACACATCGAATTCAAAAAGGATAACAATTTCAGTCCTTCAGAAAAAATCAGGCGCCAAACCGACGGACGCCATCGATGGTCCATCATTTGACACACGGATCATAGGAAGGCCCATGGTTGGCCAACCCAGTTTTCCAAAATGTCAAGTTCCAGTACTTTTTCAACGGTTCACCAGGACGGTCCATCGTTCAAACCACGAGCCGTAAATAGGTTTCGTAGGTGAGTCCCAAACTTAGAGAGATTTTGAGGTTGAAAGTTAAGGACAACGCTTGGGACCCACGTCTCATCAATTGGACCACAGACCATGAGTGGATCCCTTCGTTTGAGGTCCAAAAACTTGAGTCTTTGAACCCAATCAATGAAGGGATAGGACGGTCTGTTGGTGGACCCACAAACCGTAGGTCCCCACCATTGACTAGGTCGGCAATTATTTTCTCAAGGGCTTTTGGGTATTTTCCTAATTATTCTAGCCTAATACTATATCGTTTTACCTTTCACCAAAACCTCTATATAAGTGTTTTTAACCCCAAAATTTCCCAATAGAAATCATTCTCTCAAATTTATAAAGGAAGAACAAGTCTTCCTCACAAAATATTTCTGTCTCTAGAAATTGAAGAAAACTAGGGTTTGCAAGTCAAGTATCCTAATCCTCAATTGAAGATAAGCAATTGGCATTGAGTTATGATAGCTTTCATCCATGAAAGTCTTTCCTCCATGGAGTTCCTAACTTCTCCAATTTTCAAAGTTAGAATTCCCCTATTGAGTTATGGTTTTCTTCTATGTGTTATGACTTCTCTTGATTATTGATTTAATTGATTGATCTATGATCTTTTATACATGAATTGAGTAAATCTCATGATTTTATGATGAACACCATGAACCCATGTAATTCCCATGATTTCCAAGTTATGATCATATGATGTAGGTTTTGGATTATGAAAGAAGAGTTTATGAAATCAAGCATGTGCTTATGAAACTTATGTAAATATTTTAAGGAAGCTTTGAGAGTGAAGTATCAATGATGTTGTTTTTGTTGTTGTTATTTTTTTGTTGAAAGGATTTCTTATATACACATGAAAGCATGATTGTGAAAGGTTTTCTCACATAATGAGGGTTCTTTGGGTTGAAAGGTCTTGTCACCTAAAATGAACCAATGTTAGGGAGTCATTCTAATATTGAGGAAAGAGGTGATTGCTTATGCTCTCTAATTGAATGATAAGAGGCGATTACCCATGTCACATGATGTAAGGACAAGAGGTGATTACCCATGTTCCTTTAAGAGCTAAGATGAATATGATTAAGAACTATTTTGTGGAAGTTAAGCTTAGTATCGAGTGGACAAGTGACGATTACCCATGTCCCATAAACTATGTGCCAACATAGGATTGTCTAGATATACATTAGCTAGTGGATCCACATAATCTAGAAGTTCATCGTCCTTACTTTGGAAAGGAGGACAACCCCTTTTAGGTGTAGGGAAGACATTGGATTCCCTGATAATAGCTCTGATGGTCTTATATGTCGGTTAATGCTACTTCCTACAAAAAATTTATGATGACTTAAGTTACTTCAAGGAAGTATCTCATACTTGTTTAAGATGATGCTATTGTGCATTGACCATATTTTATGACTCATTTTTATAACTCTTTATTGCATGTTTTAGCTTGGTCATTGCATTTCATGAAGTTATTTCTTTAAAGTATGTTTTCAAATGTTTTATGCATGGCTATCATACTTGGTACATGTTTGTACTAACACCTACTCTTGCCTACATTTCTCCAAATGTAGGGTCTGATAGTCAGGGTTCCCAGTTTCGTGGATAGAGTTCTTTGAGGAGATTCCCAGCTTTGGTGAGTCCTCATGCTTCGAGGATGGACATTTACTGTTTTTTGTTTTTCGTACATTCAGTTTTGGAACGTGATGTACAGGCTATGCCCATATTAATTTTTATGTACTAGATGGCTTGGAGAGGATGTTTAGACTTCCTCTTTACTTGTATAAAACTTTTAGACTCATAAATGTTTTCTTTTAATATCTTTTACTCTATGTATTGTATGATGAATGCTAAGTGGCTTGTATGGGGCCTCTCGGGGTCTTATATGCCATGTTACACCTAGGGGCTACCTTGGGTCGTGACAAACATGGTAATCAGAGAACAAGGTTGACATAGGTCCTAGGATGTCTCATATGCGACGTCAAGTAAAGTGTTTTCCATGAGGGTCAAGCGCGCCACAATTATGAATGGGAGGCTACAAGATATTTAGGAAACTCCACTCCTTTCATTACTCTAAAGTCGTGCGATATAGTTTAATTCTATAATGTCTCTCTCCTAATCCTTATCCAATGTTCTAAAGGATATGGATACTCGAAGAGCATATGCTAGGACGAATGCGGGAGAGAATACGAATCAAGAGGATCCTCCTCAAGTTCCCCAAGTTCCAGTCGATCCTTTAGCCAAGTAATTGTCTAATGCGTAGTTTAGGGCTGCTTTCAAGTGTTGGCCCAAGCCATGATGACCCAATCCAATAGGGAGGTTTCAGTTCCCGTGAACCCAAATGTGGGTACGACGACATCTAGAGTGAGGGAATTCACTAGAATGAATCCTCCATAGTTTCATGGTTCTAAGGTTGAGAAAGACCCTGAAGAGTTCATTAATAAGGTTTACAAGGTGTTGATGATCATGAGAGTGACACCGGTGGAAAAGGTGGAGTTGGCCGCTTATCAACTTAAGGGTGTTGCTCAAATATGGTACAACCAATGGAAATAAGGGAGACCGGAAGATCCAAGTCCTCTCGATTGAGAAAAGTTCAAAGTTGCTTTTCTTGATAGGTTCTTTCCCCTTGAGATGCTTGAATTCATTAACCTTTGTCAAGAAAGTATGAGTGTGAAGGAATATGATTTGAAGTTCACACAAGTGTCCCAATATGCTCCTCCTATGATTTCCGCTCCTAGGTCAAGGATGAGTAAGTTCATTTTGGGTGTGTCCGAAATGGTAGTTAAAGAATGTTGCACCACTATGCTTTTTAATGATATGGACATTTCTCGTTTTATATTTCGTGCTTAACAAATTGAAGAGGAGAAACTTAAGGAGAAGTCTAGGGAGGTAAAGAAAGCTAAAAGCGGTGATGGTAACTTCTCTCATTCAAGGTCCGATGGACATGGTCGTTCTAAGTTTCGACAAAGGTTTTCAGGCCAAGGTTCCTCTTAAGTTCAACAAAGTTAGGGTGTCTAACCCTAAGCCTCAAGGAGGAAGTGGTAGTGGGTTTTTTTTGCCTACTTGTGCTAAGTGTGGAATGAAGCACAAGGGCAAGTGTCTCTGTCTGGCGGAGCCACTGAAGAAGATTTGGCTCTATTGCCCCCATTACGATTTCCCTGCCTATTCTTAGGACACTCTCTCATGAAGTGACCATTCTCACCACACATGAAATAACCAGTGGAGCCATCACGACACACTCCTGAGTGGTTCCTACCACACTTAGCGCATGCTAGAATCCCATTACCTCCATGTGCCACACTACCTTGAGACTGAGCAGGTCTAGCCCAAAAGTTTTGCGAATTATGATTCTTGAATTCACCTATGTTCCTTGGTGCAGGTGCACTAGCAAATGATGGAGCAGGTCCGTTTGGCTACTGTTGAAAAGAAGACCGGTTTGCATTACTCTTCTGCTGCCTGGACTCATTTCCTGTTGTCTTAGCCTTCTTGTTTCAGAACTCTTCCCTATCTCTCAACTTTTCTTCCTCAACATGTAGCACATGAATCATCAGCCTTGTTATGTCCATGTCTCCTATCAGCATAACTCCATTGCCCTCTTGCTTGGCAGACGAGACAACCCAGAAACAAACAAAGTCATCCTACTCCTCCTATCAGCAACCATCTTCGGAGCATAGCGAGAAAGTTGGGTGAACTTGAAGCTGTACTCATGCGCACTCATTAATTCCTCCTTAAGAGTGAGGAATTCTCTTAGCTTTGCCTCTCTTAGTTCACGGGGAAAGAAACGCCCTATGAAGGCCTCTTCGAACAAAACCCAACTCACAATTGGTGCACCCTCACCTCTACTCTTCTTCCATCTGTCATACCATACACTAGCAACAACATTAATTTGGTATACATCTAGTTCCACTCGTTCAACATCAGCCACATGCATAACCTCAAAAACCTTCTACAACTCTTCCACAAAGTTTTCCAGATCCTCAGTGACACTTGAACTGGTGAAATCTGGAGGATTCATCCGTAAGAACTCACGGATCCTGGATGTATCAGCCACATCCTATCGAACCCCTCTCTGTTAGCCAGCTTGGTTGGTCACCACTTGACTCAACATCCAGATAGCATCCTAGAACTCAACAACATCCGAATAGCATCCTAGAACTCAACATTAGTGACCTCTCCTTGGGGTTGCACTTCTTGTACATTGGGGGCTTCTTGATCCTGAGGATCAACATTTCTCCTAGCAGGACAACCTCAGACAGCTCTTCGTGGAGGCATGATCTGAAAGATACGCGCAAGCACGAATTGGAAAAAACTTTATAGAGATGAACTCTATCACACGAAAAGAGTATGAAAGATGTGAGATATTTCCTAAATGTCACAGCCTTCTAATTATAGAAATGGCGTGCTTCACACCGATAACTAGGACTCTTAAGACACGACTTCATAGACACCCTAGGACTCTTGAACTCTGTGCTCTAATACCAAGTTTGTCACACCCCGAGCCTACACCCTGGACATGGCCGACACTCGAGAACCATTGTTGGCCCCAAATCAACCCTTGGACTGGCTTAACTCTCAGCTGAGGACTTACTTATCATAGAATAATCTCAAAAGATAAACTCAAATAATAAAGTCAGAATATTTTTAAAGGAAACATTCAACTCACCAAAGAGGCAACTCAAGTCTTTAAACATTAATAACAGAAAATGGAAAAGACTCATGAACTACTTTCTATCTATCTATGAAGCCTCTTATACTATTAGGGATGTCAGGAGAAGAATCCCGATCATCCTAACAAATTGAAATAACAGAATGAATATAAGGGATCCTCCGGTAGCAAGGAGGCTCACCAAGAAACTGTGGAACTCAACTGGATCAACGAAACGCTGGTTGATGAGCTTGGTTACCTATATATGCATAATGAAAGATGGAGGCCAAATGGCGTAAGTACATGGAATGTACGAGCATGCAATGGGAAATCTAAAACATGACATAAGCTTGTGATGAGTCCACGATTTGGACTCATTTAGGGCTTTATATTAATAGATTTAGTGTCCTCAAGTGCATATTTTGTGCCAATAACTGATGTAAATCCTTGAATTTCAGGTATTTGGATTGAGGAACAAAGCATGGACACTATTGAGCAAAAAGGAACAAGGCAGCTGGAAGAACGAAGAAAAGAAGGCCTGAGGATCGCCTAGCCCATTGGGCGAGTGCATCAATCTTAACTTCGTGTTTTTGGATTGCTCGAGAGAGAGGTTTTAAAACCAAAATTACTGAATCAATGGTCTGTGGGTATTAGGTTGTCATGGGTTCAGCTCGAGAGAGTGAATCGTAAACCCTTTTCCACACATTCAGCTCTAGAGAGTGAATGGACTGAAGTGAAGGTTGTGCTTAATTGCTTCTTATTGGTGTTCGAGAGAAACCAATTTAATTCGGGGTAGATTGTTCGAGAGAAAGTTTATCCCCACTAAAGTCTAACTTATTCACTAATTTACAACTATTTACTATTAATTACAATTACCCGGTTGTTTGCCTTAGCCCATAATCCAATCACATCCCAAGAATCCCGTCACCATATTCATATTTTCGTATTATTTACTATTTTAGTTGACAATTGAAAACAAACCACCTTGATATTTGACACTTGTGTCACCCCAAACTTGAATTATGTTTTTCTTCGTAAATGTTTTTACCTATGATTGACTTGAGCATATTCTTACTTACCTATTGATTCTCTATTACAAACTACTCCCTTGGGACTAGACCCCAACTCACATAGTTGGGTTATATTATTATTGAACGATCGTTGACACTTAGTATTAGATGAAGTGTCTTGATAAGTGAAATCAGCTTGAATCGGAACTGAAGAAACAACTTACCTCGTTTCCACTCAACTCAACCTCAACTCAATCTAAACTCATTTCAATATAAAAGCAATAACAATAATTCAGTATAAAGAAAAGCTTATAAAATAGTAGATAACAACTCAATGTACTGGAAAATACAATATAACTCAGTTTGTACGTAAAAGTACAAAATAAACTCTATTTGGGAGATTCTCTAACCCACAACCATCACTATGAGCTATGTGATGATACATCGTCTCGCCCACACTTTCAGAATAGCCCTATAGTTTTTCGGGGTATAGAACTCCTTAACTAAGTGGATCCACTAGTCTATGCGTAAAAAGCAATAAGGAATCATCTAAAATGTATGACCCTTTCTACACACGTAGGCTGCATGGTTTATGGGAGCTGTGAGTTGTTTGAACTCTCCCCCATATCGGTGCTCAACACTACTAAAAAAAAATAAAATTAGCTCATACCTTTTAAAAAATATATTTCATCATCCTCAACCTTGAGATTATTACTCAAAAGGTTTCTCTTAAAAAAGATAGTACTCAAAACTTTTTATGAACTGTTTTGGAAATGGGTATTTCCTCTCTTGTTCAATGTAAAATATTTACCCTTGTGAATACTTAATTCCAATATATTCATTTTAAAAAATGAAACTCAACTCTACTCTTCCTCAAACTTAAGTACTCAAGTCTTAAAACAACTTTAAAAGATTGTGAAAGACTTTTAAAAAAGACTCGAAAGAACTCTCAACACTTTACTCTTAACTCTATCTTGAATTTAAATTATGGATGAAAGGTTTGTGATTCATGTTATGAATGATCTCGTGATGTTTGGATGTATTTTAGAGTTGTTAGAATCGATGGGAAGTAAAGGTACACTTTAAAAGGACTTAGATGGAGCAAACAACGGAAAAAGGGTGGGGGCAGGAGACCCTGGCGCAATGCTGGCACGGGGAGCCAGCCCCTAAACTTCATAGGCTGCTTTGTGGTGCACTACTGAAGCGCCGCCCCAGACCTTCTGGCGCATCAGGGGCGCGCCGACCGAACCTCTCCCCAGAACTTCCCATTAAATTTTTCTTCTCGTTTTCTAACCTTAATTCGTCAAGAATCGATTTCTTTTCTCAAGTTTTCCTTAGATTCAATTAGCCAATACAAGTACATGAGAATTTACTCAAAAACAAGCCTCAAAATCATACGTTTGTCTCATAAATCATAAAACCCATCCTAATTCATGAACGAAGCAATACTTAATTGGGTAAGAAAAATTCTAAAATATCCCTCACATTTTCGAGTAACTTTCCTTCATTGGACAACCTAACTTCAAACGGGCATGTCTCCCCCATACAAGCTCAAAATTTATCAGACTTAGTGGTATTGGAAGAGGATTCCAAAACCTTTCATTTGATATCTTATGGGCCACATATCTCACCCCGTACTAAAAGTTATGGTTGTTTTAATTTGACCCAAAACTCACAACTTAAGCATAACTTGTAAAATTTCAAATTCGCTTCTTTCGAAATTTGTTCTTTCTAAATACTGAGGTGTTACATTGACATCCAACTTTGAACTCTCATCTGTAGGAACATGCACAAAGACTTTACACCTAAAAACTTTAAGAT
Source organism: Solanum tacnaense (assembly GCA_029582525.1). Classification (NCBI taxonomy): domain Eukaryota; kingdom Viridiplantae; phylum Streptophyta; class Magnoliopsida; order Solanales; family Solanaceae; genus Solanum; species Solanum tacnaense. The sequence goes on from JAJOOD010000738.1 coordinate 87,732, forward strand.
GATTATAAGAAACATCCTTATCGGACCAAACTCTGTCAGGGACATTACCATCCAAAGCAACGGTATGAGATAAATTGATATTATATGAAGCACTATGAAGTTCTTCTGCCCAAAGGGAATCTGGCAGCTTAGCATCTAAAGCATACATCGAACCCTCTCAACAAGAGTTCTATTTATCCTCTCTACTAAACCATTTAGTTGAGGAGTCTTTGGAGGAGTTTTCTGATGCCTAACACTCTGCTCTCTGCAACATCTATCAAAAATACCAATATACTCACCACTATTATCAAAATGGATGCATTTCAATTTCTTCCCTGTCTATCTCTCAACCAAGGCATGCAAGTACGTGATCCTTGAAATTAAAAAGAATACCCAGGGTTCACGAGAATGATCATCAATAAATGTCACAAAGTAAAGTGCACCACCATGAGACTTTACCTTAAAAGGACTACACAAATAAGAATGTACCAACTCTAGCAAATCAAACTTCCTCGAAGGCGGATGACTGAAAAGAAAATCTTTTCTATTTACCGTTTAAGCAATGAACACACTTGTTCAACTTTGCTTGTTCACTCCACAAAGAAAATTCTTCTTAGCCAAACTGTGAATCCCCTTCTCGCTTATATGACTCAGTCTTCTATTCCATAACTCTGATGAAGTATCATTCACCACCAAATTTATTGAGCCTCTGAAAGTGGAGCCATGAAAAATGTACAAGTTAGACAACTTGTAACCACATGCTACAACCATTGAACCTCTAGTAATCTTCCACGGGCAAGCATAAAGGGTATTAACATAACCCTCATCATCAAGGTATCCCACCAAAATCAAATTCAAGCAAACATCAGGAGCATGCTTGACACTATTGAGAACAAGTTTGGAATCATTGTTACTTTCCAAACAAACTGTCCCAATACAAAGAACTGCAACCTCATGATTATAACCCATTTTCAACATCCCAAAATTACCTGAAGTATAAGAAGAAAATAATTCCTTCCTGAGCGTTACATGAGAAGGAGCACCAAAATCTACAAACCAGCTAGACTCATCGCAAACAAGATCGATGACATTTTCATCACAAAAAACAAGATGATCGTTATTAGCAACGACAGCACGATTTTCATCATCACCTTTTTAAATTTGTTGTATCATATCTCTGTTGTACCTAAATCAATTTTTCTTGATATGGCCATTCTTGTGGCAATAGTCACATGTAAAATTCTTTGTATTTAGACTTTAACTTACCTCTCATTTTGTCTCTGTCATTCTAACCTCTGAACTTTTTTCTCCCTCTATCTTTAGTATCCAAAACATCGGAGTGTGAAGTTGAAGAAGATGAGGGCTGAGATCTTCTTCTTATCTCTTCATTCAAGACACCATTCTTATCATATATCATAATCACAACACCACTAGGTGCAGGATTACACAACGAAACTCGAAAAGTTTCCCCAAGAGTCTGGTAAAGTATTAAGAAGCCAAAGTCCTTGTATCTCTTCATCAACTTTACATTCATTCTAGATATCTAGTAAAGAACACCCTGAAAATCATTAATATGATTAGAAATAGGAGTGCCCTCTTTATACCTGATATTCATTAATTGTTTCAATAGAAACATTTTTTTGTTGTTAGTCTTCGAAGCATAAAGTATCTCGAGCTTATCCCACAAACTTTTGGCATGTGTCTAATTAACAATGTAATTTCTAACATTATCTTCAATCTATTGTCTAATATAGCCACAAATCTGCAAGTGCTCAAATTCCCATTCCTCATATGTCATGGACTGGGTTTATCAGAAGCAAACATAGGTAAATGCATCTTCTTGACAAATAGAAGATCTTTCATCTTGCCACTCCAAGTATGATAGTTACTACCATTCAAACAAATCATTTTGCTCATATTTTCATCCATCATTAAAATCAATAATAAACACTAACCAATGCTCTAATACCACTTTTTTGAGAGATGCAAGACACTAACAAAAAATGTTCAATAGGATAGCAACAAAATAATACCAGTCTAAACTTTCCTCTTTCGATTTGAACAAAGAGAAGACAAACTAATAAAAACAATAAGAAGAATGGACAATAAGTATATCAATGATGTTTGCGTAATCAAGACACAACTTCGATTCCATTGTCTACAATCGTACAATAGTTTAGTAACCCAACCAAGGGTTGGGATCGTCCCTATAGAGTGATTTTGAGAATTTATAGAAAAATAAAATTTCATTCTAACTAGTCGTATCTAAAGACATTAATGAGTAAAACATTGTAAATTAAAGGGGGACACAAACGTGTCAATTAACAATGGGGGGGGGGTGTCACTACTAAGTAAAAAACAACAAAATCAGCAAGGGTTTTTAAGCAATGAGAGGGGATCCTTGGGATGTGATGGAAATATGGGTTAAGTTAGATTATTGGGTTCATACTTTCGATAGAAGATTCATAGAGTAATTGTGACTAGGCTAAGCTTTAAGGGGGATAAGCTTTCTCTCGAGCAACTTACCCCGTTTCAAATGCATTCCTCTCGGACACCCACTTGCCGCATGAAGACCAGGCTACGCCTTAACCCACTCACTCTCTCGAGCTGAGTGTGTTGACATGGGACTAGAGTTTACTCTCTCGAGCTGAACCTCATGTAGATCCACTCACACTGGCCATCAATCTAGTGGTCTTAGTTTTACGACCTCTCTCTCGAGCAAGCCGAAAACACATAAATAAACTTGTATTTGCAACTACAAATTCATTAAATTCATCCACAACCACTAAATGAAATTAAAATTAAACTACGATTAAACTATCAGCAAGCAAGACCTAACAATTATCTTAACCCATATTCGCTAAATCACACCCCAAGAATTGGGGTTTTTAGCCACACATCAAGAGATAGAAATTTATACCTAAATGAGCTTGTATTCAAATGGGTATGAAGATTTAAGTCTTGTTACAGGCCAATAATGAAGAATAACAGAGACCCAAGTCCAAATCCTTGGAGATGAAACCCTCTTTTACTTCAAGTCTTCAAAATCCTCTCAAACATAGAGCAAAAATATCAAAAAGTACTATTCTATATGAAATTATAATAATTGTTCGACTCTTAAAACTACAACTCTAACTAGTATTTATAGCTTTCACAGATTTGTGCTGCAGCGGATCATTAGGCGTCGTTAGTTGAAATCGCCGATCAACTTGGCGATTCACCCTTTGATGTAGTTCATCGCCATCTTGCACCAGCCTCCAGCATCGTTGTGCTCTGGGTCATTGGGTGACATGGTACTGCTTCGCAGAACTGCTCGACGATGCGGCGACTGCTCCCTTTTTCCACCGACTTGATCCTTTCCTTCAGGGCTCAGCACACTGGAACAAAAGGCGAATTAAGACCCTTCGGCGACTCGCCAAGTGGACTCGGCGATCTTCAAGCCTTCATTTCTTCGTTCTTTTCAACCTTTTCATTCCTTTTTGCGACGTAGTGTCCATGCTTTCCTTCAAACATCAAATACCTGAAACTTAAGGGTTTTCATCAGACATTGAGATAAAATAAGCATTTGAGGACTCATCAATCAACCAAACAAAAATAACAAGACAACAATGAACCAATCACATAAGACATTGAGATTTACGTGGAAAACCCTTTGATGTGAAGAGTAAAAAACCACGGGACCAGAAGCTCCTCTATAAACACGAAGAGTTAAAGTATTTTTCTCCAAAATTGGCCACAAAATATGTGTCAAACAACAAGCAACAACAAACTAAGATTGACCCTAAACCAGAGAATTGAAGGAGATAATTCACCCAAAAATGATCTACAATTCACATCCAAATAACAAAAGCTACAGCTAGCCAAATCCGATCACCACCGTTAAATTGCAAGAACCTGATGTTTAGAACTCCAATCCAATGGTTAACAAAGCGGAAAATTATGTTAAAAGCAGACTGCCTGAGTAGAAAATTTCCTGAAGAAAAAACATGATTTTTCTCTCTTTCTCTCAATCTCTGAAACGACTCTCTCTTGTACTTCTAAAAAAAGACCTAAATAAGCCTTATATATGCCACATAATATTGAGCTTATGGGCTAAAGTGGGATGGTCCAAATAAGGCTTTTATTTATCCACATAGGAATGGAAAGAAGATCCTAAACCCAACACTTGGAACACTTTTTGGGCATTTAGGCATGCCAAAATTGTATGGGAGAGTCGCCGAATAGACCTTGCCATCACTGAAATCATCAGAGAATTTAGTAGGTCTGGCACTTTTTTCTTCATCACGGTGGCAAGAGCCAAATGGTGTGATCACAATGTGCAAACAGTCGACCTACACGATCGCGTGAGCCAATGGTCACAATCGCGAAGCATAAAATCTTGTCAAGTCACAATCGTGATTAGCAGGTTCGTGACAGTGATGAGTCGTGGTCAGTTAAAAAGAGTGTTTCTTTTAATTTGAACCACTATTCTTATCCCAAAACCTTCAATTGTTTATCAAAAAATTTCTCTCTAAACTCAAAACCCTTTTGATCTTTTGTACAAGAACTCCCCTCAATTCCCCCTCCCCCCCAAGGTATGTCTTCTTGTTCCCTCTCTCTTTTCGACTCTTTAGTTGGTTTAATTAGTTGAAAATGGTTTGATTCTCGCTCAATTCTTGAATATGAATTGGTTTGTTAAAATAGTGATTTTTGAATTGTTTTTGTTATATTGTTGTTTTGGTTGTTATCTGAAATTGGGGCTTGGTAGTGATGTCACGACCCAGGGGTACCCCCTAGATGTAACATGGCGTATAGAACCCCGAAGGGCTCCATACGAGCCACTTAGCTCTCATAACATAAGAAATAAAACAACTAGAGTAAAAGAATTGTCCAAGTACAAAACAATTTTTTAAAAGTAAAGCGGAAATCTATTACACTTATCTGATCATAGCAATCAAATACAATAGAATAAAATTGGTCCTAGCCCATAAATCATCTTCAAAAGATAAGTACATGAAAGAAGCTAAAACAATGAAAGTCTGTCCTCAAATCATGAGGACTCACCAAAGCTCGTAAATCTTGAACTCAAGCACTATCCATGAAAGTGATGACCTTGACTGTCGGACCCTACATTTGAAGAAAATGTAGGCAAAAGTATGTGTTAGTACAAAACAATGTACCAAGTATGATAACCATGCAAAAAACATTTAAATCATGTTAAAAGGGACATTTCATTTCATGACATGCAATTGACCAAGCTAAAACATGATATAAAAGAGTTAGAAAACATAATTCATAAAACCATGGTCAATGCAAGCTAACATAATCTTTAAAACATTTGAACTCATATGTGATACTTCTTGAAGTAACCTTAGTTCATTATTAATGTGGGGAATTAGTCTTAACTGACATAGAGACCATGTGAGATATAACATGATCCCTCGGTGTCTCCCACACCGAAAAGGGGTGTCCTACTTTCCAAGGTAGAACCATGAACTTCTATTTTAAATGAATCCACTAGCTAATGTCTCTTGAGACAATCATCCTCTCGGGGCACATACGTAAGGGATAAAGAGATTGCTTTTAGAGAACGAACCTCTATTAACGGGAGAGCTTCCATCTCAATATCCTCTCGGTGCTAAGCATAAATCCTATGAAATAGTCATTTCTTACTTGACCTCATTTTTCATGGAAAGGCATCCTAGGATATCCAATCCAAACTAGCTTCATTAGGATAGCTCCTTAATCTTTTATTCAATTAGGTGAGAAAGCCTTTCAACCTAAGAATCTTTTCTATGTGAGAAAACCTTTAACATCTTGCTGTTATGTGTACATCAGAAAATACTTTCAGTAAAACATCATGATCATTGATACTTAACTCTTAAAGCACCCTTAAAACATTTGCATAGATTTCATAAGAAAATGCATAAGTCCATAATTTACTTCTTGAGGTTCAAAGCCCACTTTTAGTCATCAACACTTAGAAAACATGGGTTAGATATGGATTTCATCATAAATACACGTAAAGCTTGCAATACATGCTTGATTTCATAAAACTCTTGCTTTATACTCAAAATCCAACATCATATGATTCATAACTTGAAAATAAGGGGTTTTCATGGGTTCAAGAGGAAATCATCATAAAATCATCTTGTGTCATCAATTCATTCATAAGAGATAATAATTCAATCATTTAAATCAAAGAAACCACGATAATTGAAGAAAACCCTAACTCAATTAGGAAATTCTACCTTTAGAAATAGAGCGATTTGGGAACTCCATGGATGGAAGGAATCCATGGATGAAAACTATCATACCTTGAATCCAAATGCTAGCCTTCAATGGAGGAAATGGAGGTTTGCCTTGAAACCCTAGGTTGAACCCTTCTTCTTCTTCAAGCTCCTAGAGAGAGAAATATTTTGGAGAGGATAATTGATCTTCTCTTGTGATTTTGGAAGAATGAAGTGAATGGGTTAATTTGGGAGTTGAAAATTCTTATATAGGGGTCTTAGGGATTGGTAAAATGACGTAGTATAGGAACTAATTAATTAGGAAAAGACCCAACTGCCCCTGAACTTTAACTGTTGGCATGACCCACGACTCGAGACTGACGACCGTGGACTGACCAACGGTCCGCCTTGCACACTCGTCATTGGTGGCCAGAGAGTTTTTCCTAGACCTACGGTTCCTGGACCATGTGGCGTGGGCCCATCGATGGTCCGTGGGTGCAGTCGTGGTTCATGGCTTTGGCAACTTACTAGTGGCCCTTCAACTAGCCCACCTACTGTCTGTGGATCAACCCACAATCGTGGTTGTTTTAATCAAATAAATAAATAAGAGAAATGAATAAGTTTTCAAAAAATTGATTAAACTTATTATTTGAAGAGAAATTGATTTTCCAAAATAAACATAGTCGCCACTTAATTTTTTAGTAAAACTCAAGCAAAAACTTAAGGTTTTCAAAAGACATAAACATATAAAATCAATTGAAAATAAAAGGGTTCGAGTTCAAATGTACATTCCGAGAAGGTGTTAGACCCTCAGAATGTCCGCTAACTTGCGGTTGACCGGCAATTTGACTAAAATGACTTTGACTAATTTTGGGAAAATAATAACTAAATAAAAGACTCATTTTTTTTTAATTATTATTATAATTATTATTTTTTAGGGGATAACTAAAGGAAACCTTTATAAGGGAAATAATTCAAGTTGCAAGATAACTAATAAAAATAAAGCTAAGTATAAAATATAAATATTTTATTTTTTTATATAAAAGGGAGAAATGACTATCTTTTGGGAATTAATTAAGTTAAACCAAAAATGTTAGTCAATACAATAATAGATAAATAAAGAGGAAAAGGGAGAAAAAATTGAACTTGGGCCAATTTGCCCAAATCCTTAAATCTGATGGGCCTGAATTCATTTTCCTGTCCTAAATCTAAAATGACCCAAAAATACACCTGCTGGGCCTGTTGAAAAACTCCTTGGGGCCTTTGGCCCCTTTTCATTCTCATTTGTCCCGATATACACTAAATGTATATTTGATGTTTACACCATGTATACCGCTGATTCTCGAACTCTCGGACCTGTAATTTTATTTGAACTATGTATTTCTTCACTTTTCACCTGTATTTTCACATTTTTGACCTGTATGTCACTGCATTTTCAACTATATATCACGTATACAGTGAGTATATCTGCCCTTTTTTCAGACTTTTGGGACTTGTAAATTCAAATTCCAGCCTTGTATGGATTTCCTGACACCCGTTTATCAGTTTTGAAGGCTGACCGACTCGAAAATAAAGAAATTGGGCCTTTATGGGCCAAATGAAATGAAAAGGGAAGGAGAGGGAGTTCATGGTGAACTCAGGTAGATTTCACATGCCACAAAAAAAGGAAGATCAACATTTGAGATAAAGCAGGAAAGAAACAAATGAGACATGATTTAATTAAATAATGTAACTCACGCAATCTAAAATAATATATCACCAAATTCACTACATGACATAGAGTATAATTCCAAAATCAGACTATCAAAAGAGAGTAAACATGGGTCCAATAAGAGCAATTTATTCAATGAACAACTGATTGACAAATAACAAAATTCACATCATAAAACAGATAGAGGGCATGCCGCATATTAGGCAGAAATCACAATTCATTTAGTCATTTTTATTTTAGACAAGTTCAAACTTAAGCGGTGACCACTTTAAGGAAAGTTATGCCAAATAAATAAGGGACCAACTTAAGGCAAGGCAGAGACGGATCGGCAGCTGTAAAATAAACACAAGAAAATCTGTGATACTTTAATATGTCGAAATGAAATCCAATGACCTCTTAACTATTGATGTTTTTATTTCGGAAATAGAAAGGCAAGCCTACAAGACAAAAGGACTACTAACCAAAAGAATAAGAACAAAATAGGAAGGACACGCTAAACAAGATTAACCTACTACCTTCCATTTGACTAAATACGAGTATGCACATGTTTACTGGAAATTTAGACATATAGAAGCAAACAATTGACGACTCCAGCGAAGATTCAGGCATACCCAAAACTAGAAACTCGATCAATCTGTCCTATACGGATTTCATATCCATCTAATATAGACAAAAGATCCGAACAACGACACTCCAAACCCGATTTACAAGATGGATAGGGGAAGATGAACTTCAAATAGGCAAAGCAAAAAAGGAGATTAACATGGTTGAATCAATGAACTACAGATTCAAAACAGCAAAATATGAAACAATAAATGAACTCGAAGTATTGATGTCTTGCTTCATTCTTTCAACTTGAAGTGAAAGGACGAAGGATGTGACGTCAAACACTTACACATTATTACAGATTCATGATGAACAAGAACAAACTAGGACTTCAAACGACACATTGAAATCAATCACAACTATACTATGAAATATAAGAAATCAGGAGCCAGCATCCCAACATCTATATACATATCTAGATCACATTCAATACTAGAGGACGAAGAATCCCCAACTCCTATCGACAGCCAGAAACAAATGAGACAAACCAAACTCACATGAGAAGGAAAAGAACTGAAAAGTCGGTTGACAAAGCAGAAAACTATACTACTGACTTAACATCAAACAATAAAACGAAACAAAGCTAAATTTCTATCATTCAAATAGATCAATAGTTAAGAAACAAGCACACCAGCATATTGAGCATAACCGAAATACAAACTTAAATTAGGAGTTACCTTTTAAGGTGCAGCAAACTGGACAACAACGAGCAAGAGGCAACGAGACTTAACCACTAAAATGACGACTCTAACGAACTCACGTGAACAGAGAAATGAGCAAAAGACTCTATCAACGCCGAAACTCTCACTCTCTCTGCTTCTGAAATTTATTTCCCAATATTTGTATGTAAACCTTTAATTTAGTAGTTTACTGTATTTCCTTTCAAATTCCAGCCAATTCCTCTCAATATTTTTCTCCAACCTCAACAGTGAAAAATAAGCGATTATATATAGAAGGGAAATTAGGGCTCAGAAATGTGGGAGAAATGGATGAAATCAAATAAGACAAGGGACAAAATCGAAATTCAAACTCCCAATTTTTTCACCATTAAAGGGAAACACCCTTTTCCTGAAGTTTTGCCCCATTCCGGAAGAGGAAAGGGGAGATGGATGCTCTTGATCGATTGAGTGTCCTCACCATGCCACGCGTGACTTTTCTGGTGCTCTTTTCTGCTGCGATAGTATGAATTGAAAGGGACATCAAGGAAGACAACAATGTAGACGCAGTGTACTGCCTACAATTCTATTGCTTTCCATCTACTTGACGCCGTGAACTCTCTTTGTGAATGTTGGAGGTGTCGTTTGATTGCTGTTGCTGCTGCTGTTTCGATCGAACGTGAAGACACTGTGAAGATGGCGTCTGTGAATTGCTGTTAATGTCTTATGGGAATAACGTTGTTGTGTTCCTCTTTTGGAGTTGGAATGGGCTGGGTCGATTGGAATTACTGATGGGAGATGGGCTGGGATTGAGAACTTGGATTGGTTACTGGCTGAATTTGCTCAAAACGTGGGCTATTGGAAATTGTTGAATTGAGAGAAATAAAGGGGAATGGGTCTTGGTAAAGGAATTGGGCTGAAGCAAATTAGGAAATGAGCGGCCCAAACTTTGGTCTTAAAATGGGTTTAAGGAAAAACTAGATTTGGCTACAACTGCAATAGAAATTAATTAACAATTTAGCCAAATGGGTTAAATGGGTAACTAAAGGGATTAATTTTAGAAGATTCAGCTAGAATTCGAATAGATCAGATTAATATAATTAATTTATAAGCTTCTAAATCTTAACGAGACAAAATAGTTAACTTAATTATAAACTAATTTATTCAAAATTGTAATCATAACTTAAAATAAACTAATATAATAAAACATTTAAGTAAACAAAATCTTTTGAGACGACTCTTCAAATATTTTAGAATATACTAAATACATATATAATTGTAAAACACTATAAATAATCGACTAGACTTACTTAAAGTAACCTCGAGACATATTTGAATTTTATGAAACTAATTATTCAATTCGTTTGAAATTTGAGAAGCTCAAAAACTAATTATTATCGGGGAGGGTCAAAATTGGGTGTCAACAAATGTCCCTCGTTTTAGTCATATTGATGCAAGAAATTCGAGGAAAATTAAATTGACTAATCCAATTTTGACAGACCACATCTTTGTCTTTTGGTAAAGGAATTTGGTACAGACTTTAGGAATTATGGCTGAACCGCGGAAGTGGGTTTCCTACATATCTCAAGCTATATTAGAATTCAGGTCACTTGTAGTTCGCTACGCTTGATTTTCACGCACGATTTTGAAAGAATTCAAAAGCCATCCTTATACCGAATTATGGAGGGACCGGAATGCTCGAAAATAAGATGTAAGAGCGAATGATGGAATACAACTGAGTTTCAACAGTGATGCTACCTACATATCCCTCAACTTAGGGAATCAGGTTGCTTGTAGTTCAAATCAATTGGTTGAAAAGAGAATCTACTATGCAAGATAACCTTTGGTTGTGGAAAAGCAACAAAGTAAGTCGAGTATGAAAAAGAGGCTTGCAACCTCTTAGCCATGAATGTGGCGCGTTTCACACCCATAATTAAGAACTTACATGGACATGATTTCCAAAGCTCTTGGCACATTGTCACTTGGATTGGAAAGTTGCTTCCGGTGGAGACCAAAAATTTCAGGATGCAAAACTGAAACCAGGAAACCTAAAGAAAAACCCACATGCCTTCTGATAGGGGTGTGGTTTGATTGTGGTGCAAGTTTCTCCTCTGCTCGCGTCCTAAGAGTTTGGTACTCCTCTTTGGACTATGTCCCAGTTTGCTGCTAAGAAAAAGTTCCACGTTGTGCTGCACCCTCTTTGATGTCGTCCGCACCTATGGTTTGTTTTGGAGAATTCATCCTTTCGGATGCTCTCGACAAAGATTGAGATAAAACTCATTAGCATAAAAAATGTGATTCAAATGGGAGACAGTGTCTTTTACCGTGTTGACACTTAATTGTTCTCCTTGAACATTTGATGTCAACACCATCGGGTTTGACGTAAAGCAAATAAAGCTTGTGTATCATATTTGTAATATAATCTTCTATGTACTCTTCCTTTGATGTCAAAGTAATAAAATAGGTTGATGTAATATGTTGATAGTTCTCTTGATGCCGTTGTTGGTGGTTATCTTGATGTCGCTTTTGCAGAGAAAATGATGCAACCGATGTTGATCTTCTTGTGATGGGTTAATCTTTCTCTTGCGATGCACGACTCTTTTCTCTTGATGCATGACTCATTTCTCTTGCAATGCATGAATCTTTTCTCTTACAATGCATGACTCTTTCTCTTGCGATGCGTGACTCTTTTCTCTCGCGATGTATGACTCCTTTCTCTCGTGGTGCATGACTTTTCTCTTGCTATGCATGACTTCTTCCTCTTGCTATGCATGAATCTCTTCTCTTGTGATGCATGGATCTTTCTCTTACTATGTATGAATCCTCCTCTTGCGATGCATGACTTCTTCTTCTTGCTATACATGCCCTTCTTTCTCTTGCTATGCATGACTCCTTTCTCTTGTTATGCATGACTCCTTTCTCTTGCTATGCATGACTTCTTTCTATTGCTATGTATGACTTCTTTCTCTTGGCATGGTTTTCTTCTCTTGTAATGCATGACTTCTTTTTTATGATGCCATCCCTAGTACCGAATGAAAATAATGCTTCACCGGACAACATAGGTGATTTTTTGGGTATCTTCTGGGTGGCGGTATCATCTCAATTGACAATACAATAAAAATGACCCTCGGAGTAGTGGTATCACCTCATTTGACAATATGATATAAATGACTGTTCGGGTAGTGGTATCATCTCATTCGACAATAGGATATAAATAACTCTCCAAGTAGTGGTATCATCTCATTCGACAATACGACATAAATGACTCTCTAGATAGTGGTATCGTCTCATTCGACCATACAATATAAATAACCTTCAGGGTAAGAAATATTACCATATATGATAATATAATGCAGATAAACGTCTTCCAGGTATTTTTAGTTCCTAAAAATAATAATATTGCTCTCTTCGTGGTTTTCTTTTGTTCCATCTCCGAACATAATTGCAATGTTCATTACGAACCTCGCTTTGCTAAGAATTTGAATGAAATAATGCTACTCATATTCCCAATTCTTTAGTATAAGAAACATAAAATATTTCCTGCATCCACAGAAAAAATTGTCAATTTTGGGGAGCTCCTCGCCTTTTTGACTTCTCCATATTCATTGAATGGAGGAATATGCTGATCTTGAGGCAAACTTATAGACCTGCATCCACAGGAAAATTGTTAGTTTAAAAGAAGAACCGATCTGTGTCGATTTCTTCGGTTGTCTTCTCCTTGTCTTGCTATCTCCGGTTGATTTTTCCGATCTCCCGCCTCTTGATAGATAAGACAAAATATTTTTACATAAGAATAGTTGAAACGTGAAAGAATAGTTTTTAAGGAAAATAGATTTTCCAAAGTAATATTTGGAAAATGTCACTGCCAAGTCTCATGTCACGTCAAACATAGCGAATGTTTTTTAGGTTAATGCTTTGAGGTCTTTCTGATTACTTGTTGGGAAGTATTCAAAGTTGTTCTAAACTCTCGATGAACCTTATTGAAATTTTTGAGGTCATCCTAAAAATTTCTATTCTAGTTGTCTTGGCTTAGCTCGAACTGTTGGTAAGTAAATCACGGAATTTTTGAGAGGATCTCAAAAATTCTGTCCCAGTTGCAAATCTCAAAGTAACTTCAGCCTTGACTTGTTGGAGAAAATCTTCTTCTCGAGAATTTTTGAGTCCCTCTCAAAAATTCTGTCATAGTTTCTATTGTAAAGAGAAATAGAAATCTTACGGGAGATATGACCGAACCGTTATGGTGCCTACGTATCCCGTTGAGGCAGGAATCAGGTCAAACGTAATTCCCCCCTCGAGGATTAACAAAAAATAGGAAATATACCAAGAAACCGAATGAGGCCGACATAGGCCGCCTACGTATCTCATTCTTGAGAATTCAGGTAGAACGTAGTTCAAATACAAGGAAATATATTAAAAGGGGACAAATGGGTGACCGGGGACGACATAGGCCGCCTACGTATCTCATTCTTGAGAATTCAAGTCAGACGTAGTTCATTACAAGAGGGATAAAATTCTAAACAAAGCGATTACATGCAAATGGGATGATTACAAGGAAATGACAGGAATACAAGCTGAAACTTCACGCATAATATCTCTTGAAGCATCTGAGTTGATTGGTTTGGGCCATTCGGTGCCATCCATCTATGACAGGACCAATGCACCTCCAGATAACACTTTGCGAACCATGTAGGGTCCTTGCCAATTTGGTGCAAATTTCCCTTTGTATTCATCTCGGTAAGGGAAAATACGTTTGAGAACCAGCTGACCAATTTCAAATATTGTGGCTCGTACTCATTTGTGGAAAGCACGAATCATTCTCTGCCGATACAGTTGACCATGACAAGCAACAACCATTCTCTTTTCATCAATCAATGTTAATTGATCGATCCGTTTGTGAACCCATTCAACATCATTTAATTCAGTTTCCTGAATGATTCTCAACGAAGGTATTTCAACTTCTGCAGGTATACCTGCTTCTGTTCCATATACTAACAAGTATGGAGTGGCTCCAATTGACGTTCTGACAGTCGTTTTGTAACCCAATAAAACATAGGGCAACATCTCATGCCAACCTCTGTGATTGTCAATCATTTTCCTCAGAATCTTCTTTATGTTCTTGTTGGCTGCTTCAACAACTCCATTCTTTTGGGGACGATAAGCAGTTGAGTTTCGGTAGGTAATCTTGAATTGTTCACATATCTCTCTCATCAAGTGACTGTTGAGATTCGCTCCATTATCAATAATGATGCATTCTGGTACTCCAAACCTACATATCAAATTGTTGCGAAAGAAATCAGCTACAACTTTCTTGGTCACTGACTTATATGAAGCTGCTTCCACCCACTTGGTAAAGTTGTCAATGGCAACCAAAATGAATCTGTGTCCATTAGAAGCGGCTGGCTCTATTGGACCGATGACATCCATGCCCCAGGCTACAAACAGCAAAGGTGAACTCATGGCATTGAGTTCATGAGGTGGTACTCGAATCAAATCACCATGCACTTGATATTTGTGACATTTCTGCACGAACTTGCAACAATCACGCTCCATAGTCATCCAAAAATAACCAGCGCGGAGGATCTTCTTCGCCAAAGTGAGTCCATTCATATGAGTACCATAAACTCCAGCATGTATATGTTCCAAAAGCTTCGCAGCTTCACTAGCATCCACACATATGAGAAGACCTAAATCTGGAGTCCTCCTATAAAGGATTTCCCCACTTGGAAATAAATTGTTAGCCATATGGCGAATTGATTTCTTCCGGTTGAACGTTGCATTCTCAGGATAAGTCCCGGTTTCCAATTACTTCTTGATGTCAAAATACTAAGGCAAACCATCTGGTTCTGCTTTAACATGTGAACAATGGACAAGTTCCTTTTTTACCTCTATATCCAAGGGATCAATATCACTTGTATCTGGATGTTTAATCATTGAGGCAATGGTGGCAAGAGCATCTGTCAACTCATTCTGTCCTAGGAGTGTATCTGAACTCAATCTTGCAGAATCTCTCACACACCTTTTGTATATACTGCACATACGGTGTGATCTGTGAGTTCTTCACGACCTATTCTCCTTGAACCTGGTCAATCAGCAAGTCTGAATCTCCAATAACTAGAAGCTCATGAACATTCATATCGATGGTCATCTTCAAACCAAGGATACAAGCTTCGTATTATGCCTTGTTGTTCGTGTAATCAAATCGGAGTTTAGCTGCCATAGGATAGTGTTGACCAGATTCTGATACTAAGACCACTCCGGTACATTTCCTTTGGTGATTCGCCGCTCCATAAAAAAACTCTCCAACCAGGGTACGCTTTATATATATCTTCACCCACAAATGCTACTTCTTCATCGGGAAATTAAGTCTTGAGCGGTTCATACTCTTCATCAACCGGATTCTCTGTAAGATGATCAGCTAAGGCTTGTGCTTTTATCGCTTTCTGAGTCATATACACAATGTCAAATTCACTCAAAAGCATTTTCTATTTAGCCAATTTCCCGATCGGCATTGCTTTTTGGAAAATATACTTCAACGGGTCCATCCTGGAAATAAGGTATGTGGTATAAGAAGACAAATAATGTCTCAACTTCTGAGCAATCCAAGTCAAACCACAACATGTCCTCTCCAAAAGAGTGTAACGAGCCTCATATGGAGTGAATTTCTTGCTCAAGTAATAGATGACTCGCTCCTTCTTCCCAGTTTCATCATGTTGACCAACCACACATCCAAAAAACTTGCCAGCTATAAATCCAAACAACTTGCCAGCTAGCACTCCAAAAGCACATTTGGCAGGATTTAACTTCAAATTCTATTGACGCAGGCAATCAAATAATTTCCTTAAGTGAGTCAAGTGATCCGAACTCTCGCGGGACTTGATTATGACATCATCTACATACACCGCAATCTCCTTATGAATCATATCATGAAAAAATGTTGTCATAGCCTTCATATTAGTAGCACTGGCATTCTTGAGACCAAAAGGCATCACCCGATAGTGATATACACCCCAAGGCGTAATGAAGGCTATCCTTTTTGCATCTTCTTCATCCATTAGGATCTGGTGATAGCCCACATAACAATCCACAAATGACTGCATCTCATGCTTGGCACAATTATAAATGAGAATATGAATGTTCGGTAATGGAAAATTATCTGTTGGGCTTGCTTTGTTGAGATCTCTGTAGTCAACGCAAATTCTGATCTTTCCGTCTTTCTTGGCAATCGGAACAATGTTGGCTAACCAAGTCGGATATTGCGTTACTTTCACTACTTGAGACTCGATCTGTTTGGTAATCTCCTCTTTGATCTTTAAACTCAACTCTGGCTTGAACTTCCGAGTCTTTTGTTTTGCTGGATTGAATTATGGATTAACCGGCAGCTTGTGGGACACCATATTCGTACTCAGCTCTAGCATATCTCTGTAAGACCAGACAAATACATCAATGTATTCTCTAAGCAAACGAACCAAGTCCCTTCTTTTAGCTTCAGTCAGATGGACGCTGATTCTTACTTCTTTAACACATTCCTTGTCTCCGAGACTCACAATTTCGATTTCCTCTAAATTTGGTTTGTTTTGATTCTTGAATTTTTGAAACTCTTCATAAACATGTTCGGATACCTCATTTTCCTCTTCGTATTCCTCGCATTCGTCATCACATGCCTCATTTCATTCACTCGGTTCATGACATGACATGACATTGACAGGTTTTAAATTAATATTACTGAAATCATAAACAAACAAAGTCAGGAAAGTAAAATATAAACAGATAAGTGAACAAATTTTCGATAAAAGAGGCTTTCATTTTAATTGAAAAACAAGCACAAACTTTGGCCATGGCTAAGGGTCGTTTCACCTTTTTAAACATCACGGGGGAATTGAAAAACTCAAACAAATAAAAACTGCATAAAGGGTGGGTCTCGGGCCTCTTCCGGGCTACCACCGATTGTAAAAACAAACATAACCACATGTCTTTTGTACCAAGCTGCACGGGGAATCAGGAGCGGTGTGGAGGTCCAATTCCGCAACTGCTCCTCTGGCTCAGCATCATGAATGCCTGATATCCCAGCCTCTTCCTCGTTAACCCCATTAATCTCCTAAAAAAGGCCCCAGATTCCTTCCTCAAGACCACCATCGTCGACATACTCTCGTACTAGAAATGATTGGTACAAATGAGGAATTCGCCTGGTCAATGCTTGATCAACACTCTTGTTCTTCATCTCTACTTCATCATTTGTGGGGACATACCCCAAACCAAACTTTGCTCCTTTGGTGAGAATTTGGATAGGCTCGACAATTTCTTGAAAATGCTTCTCCACTCCAAAACCTGGTTCAAAACTTCTTCGGAGCATAACGGTAGCAATAATCTTGTCCACAGAAGGCATATGGGGCTATGGAGCCAAATCAGCACCGGTGGCATTTACCAGCTCCACCGTGTAGAAATCACAACCTTGGGAGACCTCATCGATGATTGGCGCATACCCATTAGAATAGCTCCCTTCACCACGAATGATCTATTCCTAGTCCTTCCAAACAAATTTCATTAGTTGGTGAAGGGTAAAAGGCACAGCCCCAGCCATGTGGATAAACGGTCTTCCCAGAAGCAAATTGTAACTGGTATTGATATCCAATATCTAGAACTCCATCTTAAACTCTGCAGGACCATCTGAATTCCGAAGTTTACTGCCCCTATCATGTCTCTCTGCACTACATCAAAAGCTCTCACATTGACCTGGTTTTGTTGAACCTTTCCCATGTCGAATTTCAGCTGCTTGAGAGTCGAGAGTGGGCAGATGTTGAGACCGGACCCATCATCGACCAAAAAACGATTTATAATTTTGTCCCAGCATTTGATGGTGATGTGCAGAGCTTTGTTGTGCATCCTGCCTTCAAAGGGCAGCTCCTCGTCACAAAAACTGATTCGATGTCCTCGAATGACCTGGTTTATCATAGCTGCTAGATTGTCACTGTTAGTGCCCACGGGCATATAAGTGCCATCCAGAGCGTTCATCAAAGCCTGTCTATGCAACTGCGAACTCATCAATAAAGCCCAAACATAAATTTGAGCCATCGTCTTTTCCAGATGCTTCACAATCGAATAATCTTTCAGCTGTATTTTGCTCCCTAACTTTTCTGATTCAACTTCACTAATTTCCTTTTAGGTTGATCCTTCTTCTGCACTCCTTGGGCTAACTCTTCTGGTGTGTAGCAGTTGCCGGATCTTGTCATACCCTGGGTAGCATCCATTTCAATCACAAATCTTGGTCAGGCAAGAGTTTCTCTTGGTACCAAGGCAACAACCTTCTCGGGTGTCAGAATCACAAACTCTTTTTTCTCTCTAATGCTCAACGAAGCTACAACCATTTCCAGTTCATCAGGAGGGATCAGAACTATTGCCTTTGTCACGCACCAATCATCATCCATCTCTATCATATTGATAGTGACACCTCCATGATTTTGCAAAGGATTACTATTGACATTGGGTGCGACTATCTGGAGAGAGACCACTTTCTGGTCAAACAAGTCTAGGATCTTGTGCTTTAGGTTGTTACAGTCCTCGGTGTCATGTCCAACACCATTGGAGTGATATACGCACCTCTGATCAGGTCTGTAAAACCTTGAGCTAGTGTCAACCGACTTAGGCCCCACTGTATGAATATATCCTGCTGCAGTTAATCGCTCAAACAGCTTTGTTCGGCTTTCAATGAGCGGACTAAAAATTCTAGCGAGCTTCTTCTCAAATCTAGGACGGGGGGGGGGGGGTCGTAGTTACCTTGTTGAGGAG